>PNEQ01127494.1:0-73036 GCA_003012365.1 Medauroidea extradentata | reverse complement strand
AACTTCTGGATCTACACACACCTAATCAATCTTTTCATTTTAAGTATGTTACGGGACATTTAGGACAAGCTACCTTGTGATTCTACTCTGCTCTTGGTTTATGCTTACTGAATTGTTAATTGAATGGAAGTACTACAATCCTGCAGTTTTAGTTTCAACTCCAGTTTTGTTTATAACTATTGCGCTTAGTTCAGTGCAATACCTTCCATGCAGTTATCAGTACACATAGCCACAATACGTATCTTTAGCTTCGTCTTCAATCTTTCATGTAACCATCTAGACCTATCAGTCAAATATTACTTACTATCTATCATACTGTTAAGCGCTACCTAGCACCATAACCCACCTTCACTTGTAATATTCGTTTACCTACTAAATTATCAAGATAGGTCATAGCTACAATCAGCTTACCATTTTAGATTTGTATGCATCAAAACAACCATACGTCTTAAAGTTGTTTATCATCCATACATATCATGCACTTCAATATTATCTCAACATTCATCAACTAACCGAGGCAGGTCACTTAGTAAACTATTCGCTACTTTACGTTAAGTAAATATAATCATATATTTCCAGCGTTAAATCGGATAACCATACCACACGAATATATAAACTGCACCTTTCAATTATATAACATAACTCAACCAAAAGCCGTCCCTCTTATACCAAATATCATTAGCTGGCACATGCTACATACGGTATCATCTCCAGTACATTCATGTCAGTCAAAACATAGCCGATAATAATTATTCGCTAAACTTTTCTAAGACGTACAAACCTACATTTCGTTCTCATCCATCAAACTAAACTCAATTTTCATCTAGACAAACGCACCTTCATTACTCACTCGTACTACACCAGACATATTACTCAGTCAGACAATACACACAAAACTCCATTGGAACATACTATTAAAACTCATGTAAAAGTCAATGAAATATACTTCAAATCACATCATTCTCCATGTAACATTTGATCATTTATTTCCGAAGTCACATAATTACTATGAATGTATCCAATTTTTGTACCTGAATTCCTGTCATGACTAGACAAACACACATAATATATATCACTTTGTTTTAACTCACGTGGGTGTTTGACGAGAATAAATATTACGATTTAACTACTTTTTTCGTGTAAAAATTAAAGATAGAATAAAAATAGTAATATATGAAACTGGAGTAGCTGTTCTGATATGGAAGAAGGCCATTGATACGAGATTGGATGATGGTAGGCAATATGCACGGCTGCGAGATGTCGTGTATATGAAACTGCTCGCTACTCAGAGACAATGTCATACGCGCGTATATGTACTGCAGAAGAGTGTAATGATCAGTTCGGACAGGTTCTGACAGGACTGTTGGAGAGTGAAGGTAGAGTTGTGAGGGGGTATTCGATGGTAGGTGCGAGGGCGTAGGAGCGGTGTGTTTAGCATAAGTAGTATGAATATGAAATTGTACGTCTGTTTCTTCGATGGGTTGGTGTATACCATGTTTGAAAGTAGTTGAAGAGTCTTACATATGTAACTGTCCTGAAAAATAAGATGTTTTCAAAACGAATGATTGATTTTATCTGAATTTTAAATAAATATAGCTAAATTGGTAAGAGTGTGAGTGTAGACGACGAAGATCTGTAGGAAATAAAGTCCTTGTAGGTATAATAAAAATATTTATCAAAAAGTCCATTAATAATTGATTGATTTTATTGGGAATTGATCGGATATAGCTAAGAAATAAGTTATGTTCAAGTAGTATTCATTAATGGTATTTAAATAAAGTTTTTGAAATTATAGTTACAATATTTTAAAAAACTGATAATTTTAAAATTGATGATCAATATGTAGTCTCAATCGATGGTTGTTACTACTTACGGTCATCTAGCTGCTATGTGAAGACACTGGTGACAAGCTGTGTAGTGAGAATTATAAAGGAAATAATGTTTAGTCGATGTGTAAGAAAGTGGTGGTAAAGTTGGGATATGGGGGTGGAGGGGGTGTAGTAGTTTGAGCGGGTTATAACACGAACGTCTGTGAGAGGGGTAAGTAGGGCGAAGGAGGGGGCGGGGAATTCATCATGTGACTAACAGCCAATTAAAATGCTTTCGGGTTGGGTAGTTTGGGGGGAGGGGGATAAGTTAATATATACATTTAAAAAGTGGTGGGGGCGTCAGTGTGTCGATGGAGCTCGTCCGGGTAAGACGTGTCGGTAGTTGCTTTAATTAAATAATTTTTATATAAAAAGTTTTTTATTAAACAATTTTTTACTAAAAAGTATTTTATTCGAAAAATGTTTATTAAAAGTTTATTTATTAAATACGTGCGGGGTTTTAATGGAATGCAAAATCGAAAAATTTTTGAAAGAAACACCAATATGGCGGCCGGAAACAAGATCGCGTCCGGAAACAAAATGGAGGTAATATTTTTTTTTCGGAATTGTTTGAAATTTTGAAATTTTTTTGAAAAATTTGAATTTTTTGGAATTTTATTTTTTTTTAATTTTCGAAATTTTGTAAAGTGTTGGTAATTTGACACTCAAAGTCAAGGTCACGGTTAAAGGTCAAGGTCACCCAACATGGTGGCCGGGGTCGTGACTTCATAACATGGCGGACAAATCCACACTCCGAATCCTTGTGCCAGAAGGAACTAAATCTATCTACTTATGTCTATACATATTTATTTATTTAAAAGTTTTCTTAGTTTAATGCAGACTATAACTGCCGTCACTTCGTGAGACAGCGTAAACTTTGTTTTAGAAGTTTTTGGATGGTTTAAGAATCACTGTTCATTTACATTTGTTTTATCAGTTACTATTATTTAAATCGTGGTTATATGAAATTTCTGCAAAATGACATCCCAAAAAAAGTAAGCAAGCTACAGAAAAAAGAAAACTGATCGAAATTAGCTGCAGTCGTATATATGAATTATAAACAACGAATCATGATACAGCTAGTACCTACTGAATTACTTCATATTCAACAAAAAGAAACAATGGACTGAAAGTAGTAAAACGAGAGACCAAACTATTTAACCAGGACAACTGAACAAACTCAGGACAGCACAAGCGCTGCTCCAGTGTTATTCATATGTTGGCAGAAGTTATGTGTCGCATTCTTATTATATCGCGCATCGTATCGTTTATCCCATCGCGACAGAGGGCACTCGACCTTTTACTGGAATGGATACCAGAAAATCACTCTGGATTGGATAACACAACGAGGACTTCACAGAAGAAGAAAGAAGGTTCTCAAGACGAGCTTGTTGCAACTTTTCAGGAGTTGACATCTGCTTTTTTACTCAGACTTACGGTTTCTGGTTTTTACAATGAGCAGTTTACATCAATACGGTGACTACCAACAAAAAGGTGACAAACAACTGTGAAGAAACTAAGATCTGTGGGTTTTTAACTGTGCTATGTACGATTCTGGTTTTACAAACAATATCCATTGAAGCATGACTATAAAGAGAGCGAATAGAGACGTTGCCCAGTACTCGACGCAGCGGCGCAGTCGGCGGGCGACGCCTCGACGACGAGAAACCCGACCAGATCGAAATCGCAAATTCCGGAAGCCGCCCTCCTGGCCGGTGCGGCCAGGGCCCATTAATTTAATAATTTCGGAAATCGGCCGCTTGATACTGAGGCGGGAGGATCCGCCATTAAGAGCCTGCGGCGCCGGAGCATTAAGTGCTTGACTAAACACAGGGATGAGTGAGGAGGACCGGTCCTAATGTACGCGCCTGCGAGCAACAACCGCACAACTGCCGCTGGCGTACTCTTGACAGTTCAAGCTCTGTGCTGTACACCGCGAGTCGTCGCTCCACAGACAGCCCAGGAGAACTGGATGTTTCCCAGTTCTTGCTGGTCACATTCCACTTGGACACCGTCACTGTAAGCCTACTGAATTTAGATATGTATTTAGGTAAAGATACGTAGTCCTACATCATGTAGGTAGGTCGGTGGGTACAGAGTCCTTTGCAGGCATGTAGTCATGTCAACTTAGGTAGTCCTATGCAGGTAGATATTCCTAGGTAGTACACATAGGTAGGTGGTCCTAGGTAGGTAATTCAAGTAGGTGAGAAGCAAGTCCTATATCAGTATGTAGTGCTACGTAGGTTGGAAGGTTGGTACGCATGTACGTGGGTAGGTGGTAGGTAGTACAACACAAGTTACATTGCAAGGTATGTTTAGAGAAATCATATTCTGATCATATTTACCCAATATAAACAAGAAAACAGGGAAGCGAAATGGACAGCATTGGTACAGGCATCTAGTATGCCCGTAATATCGCCTTGGGTTGAATCCCCATTACTTATGTTTCAGTGGATATATAAACAATTTTTGATATGGTAGGGCATAGATAAAAACTTAATAAATTTTCCAAAATATTTTTGAAGTCAATATCTCCTATATTTTGTAACAAGAAACAGCTGAGAGGAATAAAGTGGTTATTTACAAACACAAGCGACTACAGGGTAACAAATGTATCAGAAACCACGCCGTATTGATTATAATAATGAACTGAACAATAAATTATGCCACGTCAACGTGAAAGAAACGTAAAGGAATCCCTACAAACTGAAAAAGCTCAAGTCCCTTAAGGGCGTTGGACCCGTAAAATTTATTTTTTTTTATATTTGTACCAAACACTGTTCAACTTTTGCACAACAGATAACACGTCGTTTCCCCAAATAAAAAAAAAATAAGCTCCATAGTTTTTGCATAATCACTCATCAAAGTCACAAAATGGCCATGCGGAGTAGCCAAAATCAATAAAATTAATTAACTGATAAATTCAAAATTACAGTAACTGATAGTCAGTGTATCAATGCATTTCATGACATGGTTGACAAAAGTTAGTTTTGAAAATTTCACTAGTAGCCAAAAGTCAAAGTTATGCAAAAATTTGCTCATTTTCGTCAATTTTTTAAAAATACAAAAAATTATCGCTTTGTGTTCACAAAACTGTCTTGAAGTAGCTCACATCATTGAGAATTAATATGAATGATTTTGTTTCTGCAAGTTAATTATTTTTTATTATTTTGGCTACACCGCAACTACCATTTTGCGACTTAGATAGGTGATTATGCTAAAACTATGGGACCTATGTTTTTTATTTGGGGAAATGACATGTTTTATTATGTGTGAAAGTTGAACAGTGTTTGGCACAAATATAAAATTTTGGATTTTTTGTGGGTCCAAAGTCCTTAAATGGGCGCAGCACTACCTACCACTAAAGATTTGTAGCTACTAAAATACTTAATTTTTTGAGAATTTAAATAGTGACCCTGCATTTTTATGTCTGAAATATATGACATGTTGTAAAAGTTTCCACCTTCAATAGGTGTATTGTTAGTTCAAACACAAGACAGTTAAGCCTTGACAAGCTGGCTTTCCGGAATATCTTACTAATAAGCAATACTAATATCACTAGCAACCACAATATAGTCTACAGTTTTCTGTGCCGTGTAGGACCTCACCATCGGTCTTTTTTAAAAAACGCGATTTGAAAGAGGGTTTGTCACACGAAATGTATGGCATGTGTATGTATATATACATACACAATCTATACAAACATCACAATCAGTAAAATCAAATATACTCAACAAGAAAAAATACAGTTTACGGATTCCAAAATATAGCCATCGGCATAGTCAAGGCATATTTAATGTGATGCAAAGAGAAAAATGACAAACTGTCTCAATTGAAGTCTTAAAAATAAATACACTCAAAGACTACAATAAAACGAAATCCGGCATCAAAGAATTGTGAACTGCCTCCTATTTTGTGACAGTTCAGTGAGTGATAGGTTAACCTAAGACTGTGTAGCAACTCGAGAGTAAGTTAACACTTAATGTACCCTCTTTCTCACTCTGGCTGACTTTATTCAAACTGAGCAATCCACCCTCACCCTGATTCCTCGGGACATTGAACTCTGTTGGTACGTGTGGTAGATTTACAAAACAAAATAATAAATATTGTATGAGAAGGGTTCTCCAGGGCGAGGGTATCACACTCTAGGTGCAGACTTTACGACTGGGGCGCCTCTAGGCATATGCTTATCCCCGAGGATGACACGAGGTGAGGTCCTGCGATGGAGAGGCGCTGGAATGAGAAGGCCTGAGAAAATAGAAGACTCCAGAGAAAACTTGCCAACTGGCGACATCTTCCGGCACGATTTCTACAGGCAAATATCCGGAGACAGACCCCGCAGGAAATCGAAACCGGATCGCCGTGACGGAAGGCGAGTGATCTTATCAGTACACCACTGCGGCCAACATTAATTTAAATGAAACTACTCAAAATTAAATAACCTCCGTGGTTGTTAACGTAAATATATGAATTAGTTCACTAAGAATAGAATTTCAGAAACCCATTGAGCGCGTTCTAAAATTATTAAAATATGTTTCCCGTTTGTATATAAACGAAATAGTGTTGGTATCTTTTTTTTCCCTTAATATGTTGTATGTTGTAACAATCTAAATGTTAGTTGTTCATGGAATTTCCAAAGTATGTAGTTAATTATCACTTGATTCTGGTATGTATGTATGTATGTATAGGTATTTTTTTACGCATCCCAGCCTGTATAGTTTCATACCGTGGTCATACAAACAAACAGAGTGTGAAATCGTATTTATAATAAATCAGAATTTTTTTTGTGATTTAATGTAATAAATTTATGATGAATTTTTTTTTATTTTGATTATTTTTGGTACAATTACGATACTTGAAGTATAACAGCCACAACAATTCTCAGAAAAATGTTTTTATGTGTTTGAATAGAGTGTACATTATCGTTCAGTTCCCCTTTCGCGTTTTCTCCCTCGAGTTAGAGCAACAAATTGTAACTCGTGGCGTAATCTCTGTGACGTCACTGCCGTCTATCATAATGTGCTGTAGAGCTTCAAATCGACGTAATATTATAAACGGATTTAATTTTTTTAAACATATAATCAATAGTTATATAAGTGTGCATGCGATTTCTTGAAGAGCTTTCTATCACTAATTGGAACTGCCATAACAATAAAGTATATTTATTTTCGAAAATTATCATAAATATATTACACGATTCTCTCAGAAACAAAATAATTATTATATTCATCTGGATATACAAGTGATAAACGAGTAGGAATTTATAGGAACGAATTAATCTCAGGGAGGCAAAGTCAAACAGCGGGAGTATTCCACGTGGACAATATTTCCACACACATATTCAGGCCCAAGTGGCGAAAGAAAGAGCGTTATCTAGCGATGTAATACGTTAATGAAGGTGAAGGAAATGAACATGTTTCTCAAGTGAATATTATTAGTTAAACGGAAGTTAATTGTTGAATAGTACGTAGTAAGTAAGTGTTACAATCATTCACTACTGAAGAAAATGAACGAAAACAGATGTATTTTTATCAGCTTTGAGCAATGTGGACGTTTAGTACTCTTTAATTTAGAGTCCGTTTTCAGACGTTCTGTCTATGCTATACTCTACGTGACAAGGAACTTTTCGTATTAAGAGATTCAATTTTTTTTGCCACTCTGATAATAAATGACGAGACACGATGTTTAAATTGTTCTTTTAACCGTGCAAAATTTGGTTTTCAGTTAAACATTGATATAGTCATGACATCTTCCGTGACAAGCCTACAAGCTCCCTGTCGTAAATATACATTTCCGACGTTTGATACCCTGATACTCGGACATGCTTCCTGCACGATAGTTATTTCTTACTTGTTCTTAAACTTGATTTAGAGAGATTCAGGGAAATAACAAATCGCAATCGATTTCATACATACATGTCTGCTGAAATGTAGAGGACCGCACCACAGATAGCGTACAATTATGAAACATGGTTTATAAAAATATGTACCGGTAGAAGAACATTTGGTTTATAACGCTATAGGTACATTATTAGATTCAACACATATCTTAATATATAAATTCTATTTTAAATCTTTGTTACTGAAAATGCAAACTGTACACACACATCAAAAATCATATAGCCTATGTGACTTACTAACTAAATTGCATTGCAATGCCGTTAGATCGCTCTGATATATAACCAGTAAACTTCACAGTTTTGAAACATATGAACAGAGTAATCGCAAAATTCCGGTAAAAGATTCAGTGTACGCAGTATTACGGATTGGTGATATTTAATACTTAAGATGAATTTGTGAATTAAAAAGGGGCTCCAACCATTTAGATGCAAAAAAATTATGCGCACCTGAGGTCCTTCATTATTTGAATAGTGTATTATTATAATTAAACAAGTTAAAATTATATTTAAAGGCTGTTATTACCCTAACCGCAAACATTGTCGACGAATAAATGCTGAAATTACACAACTATGAAATACCGCAGAGAACACGTCTGAGATAGTGGAATTCTTGTTGTGTACGGTGCTTACGTAAAAGAGTACAATAACACAAATTGAACTGAGAAAACTAAGTAATCGTTTGAGGCTAACGTGTACTGATCCTGCTGTCGTCAGATAACCGCTTCCCCTGGAATATTCATTCACGATTGTAGCAGTGTTGTCGCACCGGAAGAGCTATTTGCTCTCTACTCATATACCGCCCCTTCTGCTTGTTAAATAATTTACTTCCATCGTTCCAAGGGGCCCCCCCCCCCATGTGTCTCGCAGTCACCTCTTACCATCAGATTTTGTGAGCTCACAGTTCTAGCAAAATACAATAAATTAACACTCAATAAATTCGGCCACGTGTGACACTTCATATTACTCACAACCTATACGATTCTGTAATCTAGGTCGTATTGCTATCTAACAGACAGAAACGCAAAACTAAATGCAGATAGTTATTCTGCTGGCAAGGAACTAGCTGGAAAAAAATATGATGGGAATGGAAGAGATTGTGTAACTGCGGTGTTTATTCGTTGTACATTGTGAGATACCACCGCTACAAATATGTTGAAAATGTTCACTATGTGCAGCTTTGTATGTATAAACATGTTTCAGCATAACCCTGAGTTGACCGCGAATATGGTCTGGTGTAATATCTCGGCATTTGTTTATCGGACCTACACACACCATATTATTCATACAGCCACACAAATAAAAAAACCGATGATTTGAAGTTGGCTGAACATGGGGACTATATTTTAGGATCCGCTCGACTAACACACTTGCTATTAAATTTTAACAGAGCTTTGACAGGACGGCTAAAATATACTGGAGCACCGTCGTGCATGAACCACTGCATTTAGCATACGTCGAAAGACATATCATCCAACAATTGTAGCGAAACATTTGCGAGAAACTCTCCATACAATTCGCCAGTCAGGCGTGGTGGCAATACATATAGCCCTACCACAAAATCTCACTACAATCCAGAGACAAATGTATATGAATTGTTGCTGATGTCGACAACTGGTAGTTGTAAGTGAACTGTCCTCTTGATGACTGCTGTTGCCTAACCTCACAATCCATACCTCGTCTTTAAACACAAGCAACGAAGAGAAGACTGCCGTTACAGATTGTGTAAGAAAATAACTGGCAGAAACTCAGTCAATCAGGATGGTCAACGTATGTAAATCTGCTCGTGATGTAGCCACTATGTGCCTGGTTCTGGCGTCTGGTTTCTAGTGAATGTGGTCGAGAAAGTACGAAGTCTTTTAGGGCATCCTCGATCAGCAATATTCGCTTTCAATATTATCGTTCCAGCACGTCGGCGAAAGAACCCAGGATATGTTTAAGAGTTCGGTTATGCTCTGTCTGAGAATTGTTTGCATTGTTGCGCTATTTGTATTCCAGGTGTCTTATCGGCTGGTATGCATCGATAATAAGTAAGTTGCTGCTGAAAACTTCCGCACCTTTATTGTAATACTGCAGCACTGAACCTATATCTTACGCCAGGTGAGGACTTTGTTTATGTGTAATATCTTCCTTTTTTAAATTCGTCGGCCAAGAGTATTGCTTATTACCATTGTACCGACATAGCCTGTGAGCATTGTAAGAAATTGTATTGAGTTTAGTCAGAGATGATGGTATATCGCGAAAAATGTTTGTGCCAACATATCCTTGAAAACGCTGTAGTTTCTTACAAGTATGAATGGGTGACACACGTCTGACACAACGTAGATGTCTGCAAACCAATAACGGTCGCTAAATGTTACAATACCGATAATCTCATTGGCTTAGTCGAATAGGGTAACAGCTCCACGTACATGCAAAAACCGGTGACCTTATGGTATGTTTACCGTACGTTGAAGCTCAGCAACAAGTTTTCCCGCTATAAACTATCATCCCTAATAAGAAATGTACTTAGTTTAGAGCACAACTTTTCTAGCTAACCCCTCGACATCAGGATATCAACCTGCATTGATCCTGGAGTTTGTATCCGTTAGCTATCTATAGGCTGTTCACTTTAAACTGAGCACTCTACAGAACTTGTAATTAATTACAATTTACAAGTATGTTTTATTGAATCAAAAGATGTTAACTTTTGAGTGTGTTGAAACGTTTACACTAGTTGTTAGTCACATGGAAGCTTTCATATTAAAAATAGCAAAGATGGCTGCAAAACAGCTGAAAGAAATCTTTACGCAGTGCTGAGTTTATCGTGAACGGCCTATACACGACTACGGATAACTGCAATATATGGTATTAACTATGGACATAATGTAGCCTGTGACTGAATTTTCATACTAGAACTGTATTGTATGACGCAAGAACTGTGAGCTCACAACCTCTGGTAGCAGCAGGTGAGGCAGACATATGCCGGGCTTGGAACAAAGTAATTAGTGTTCGTATAAGAGGTACAAGGCGGAAGCCACACGAGTAAAGGGCTTAATAACATTTCAGTGCAGCGATACTGCTAACTTTCAGTGGGAAGTGGTTAACTGACGACATCTGGACCCATGCGCGTTAACCTTATATAATTACACATTTTTTAATTAATTTTTTATGGTACAGTGCTTGCTTATCTTAGTACTGCATACGACACGAATTCCGCTATTCCAGATGTCCTATGTACGTACTGCATTCAGACAAGGATATTGTTTTTCCTGGAAGTGCTCTTTCAACATTTGTTCATTGACAATGTATGCAATTAGGACGACAATGATACCAGCCTTTTAAGCTTACATTTACTTGCATTATATTAATTTGCCACATAAAAGTTAGTGCACGGTTCATAAGAGTATTACTAACTCAACAAACAGGCCAACTTTTCTATTGTTGGTACAAATCAAACAAAGTATTATGTACATACAAATTAAGCAATTACAGTTACATAAATATCATTCACGAATAAAATTTTTCTTTAAAATTATTAGCTAACACTATTCGTCATATTTTGTTTTTACCTAGCATGTAAAGTTTGGACAGAATAGGGACACAAATATAATTTAAAAAGGATCAAGAAAATCATCTCCTGAAAATGTCAAACAGTCATTTTAAGAGGTATATTTACATAATATATTTTATCACTAAACGCTGAAATGCAATTTTATGTGTTCTATTTTGACAAATAAAATATTATTGTATTTCTAAAAAACACCTTTTAAGTTTTTAAATTTTAACTTAAATTCCAATTTTTTTAAATTATGAAATAATTTTTTAAATTATATAGGAGACCTTGAAGGCTACAACGTAGTTATTCAACGTGAATTATTTCAGTTTGATCATTAGGTTCAGGACGTTCTCTACCGCAATTTTCATCACCATATTTTGATTTTTATATTTGTACCAGTTATTTGATTTTGTTTTAGATACAAAATGTGGCTAAATTTTCCATTTATGAAAATTTCTATCTCGCATAGTTTTTGCGCAATGGTTCATTAAATCCTAAATTTGCATGTTTCAGTTTTAAGGACGACACTAAAGCAACGCTCTTATCAAACTGAAAAAAAAATCACAGTGAATAACAATGTTGTAGGCTACAAATTCAGCTATGTTCAATCACAAAATAAATTATGTTTGTATTTTTAAATATATCTATAATATAAAAATGAATCACAAAATGTGTTGGTAAGCGCATAACTCAACAACGCCTGGACCAATTTGGCCAATTATTTTTTTTAAATGTTCGTTGAAGTTCAAAGATGGTTTTTACGGCGATAAAAATTCGAATAATTGCCGGGAAAAAACTTTTAAAAAAGTAGTCAATTTGAGCTTTATTTCTATTTTTGTTTAAACAATGTAGGTATGTTCCTGTGACCGAGGCCTTAAGCATTGACTCAGGTATTGTATAAAGTTTGGGGTGTGGGAGGGGTGGGGTTACGGGTTCGTATCCCGTGCAAGACTTTGCGATGGGAATTACATAACATCATACAAGCGTATTGCGCGCGCTCTTTACACTGTTATTGAGTACGCTAGCTGTTAAATGCCGGGCAGCTGTTTTGCGATGGAAGCCGCAGCCGGGCAGCTGTTTTATAGAGAAATGAAGATGAATTAAAAAAAGTACGCTTAGTGCAGTGGACTGGACAAATCTGTTTGTATTTGATGTTTTAAAGACAAACAGTGAATATAGTATAATATAGAATATAGTATCACCATCAATTAACACGTAACTAAAAGTTAGTTACTCTTTTCTATAGTACACGCGGGCGAAGCTGCAACGGGACAGCTAGTATATATATATATATATATATATATATATATATATATATATATATATATATATATATATATATATATATATATATATATATATATATATATATACAGATATATATGTATGTGTGTGTGTATATACACAATTTCTTGCATTTTTTTTAAATTTCAGCATTTTTGTTTGAACACAAAAATAATTATTCTATGTTTTTATGTACGTGAAATTATAGCCTGCGACGTCTTTATCAAGTGTGAATTTGTTCAGTTTGGTATGTCAGTTGGTTTCAGTGTAGTCCCTAAGACGGCAACATGCAAATATTTACTTTAACAAGCCGAGCGAAGAACTATGAGAGATAAACATTTTTCATAAGAGCCCAATTTAGTCACATTTTGTGTCTTAAATGAGAAAAAATATCTGGTACAAATGAGAAATGAAAACATGGTTTTGGAAATTGCGGTATACCGCGGCATATAAGGCCCTGATCTTTCGTTTATTTCAAACAATTGCAAATAACTAGAATATTTTTTAATGAAATGCTTTGAAAAAATTTGAGACTGTGTATAGTCATACGCTACACAATTTCGCCAGCAGTGTTTTTTTTTATAATGTACCGTTTGCTAGCAGAAAATTATTTTGCTTCATTTTGGTTTATTTTGACAACGAAGTATGTAATATTTCACGGGCAAAAATTTTTAAATTCGTTTGGTGTATTGCAACAAAAATTCACACACAAAAGATTATGTATAGGTGTTAAAAATTTAATAATAATTAATTTTTGACATTTGTATTAATTCGGGTTAAAGAAAAATATTTTGTAAACCACTGCAAAACTAAAGAGCGAGGCCTTATGTGTCGTACTTGAAACTGTGTCATGCAAATTATAACTTTTACAAGCCACAATGCAATAACTATGCTAGATAAAACCATCTAAGATTAAAATTCGGTCACAGTTTATGTATAAAAGGAAAATAAAATATAGCCGAAAAGATATATAAAAATTAAAACGTAATGACGTAAACTACTGTCTGCCGTACCCTTAAGTGCATAGCAGTGAGTTAGAGCAATGAATATTTCACCAAACTTTCCTGCTAGTGCACGAAAAAAAAAAACTTCACTCTTCAAACGAGCAACTAGGGTTAGTCGCTACTCCAGGGACGTTATTTTCTCATTAAGAGTGATAGTCACCAACTTGAATTTTTGTATTTTCTGTCATAACCTTTCTTCAGGGTAAATTTATACAACTTTAACCTAACTACTGAATAGAACACATATTATGGGAATTTTAGACATCAAAATCTTTATTTTTTGTTACTGTTGTAACAGATCGAATTACAGTTAAGTGAGTTACAAGAATTTTCTAACTGCAATTCGATCTGAAACAATAGTAACGGAAAACAAATAATTATGATGTCTACAACTCTCTTAATATGTTTTCTATTCTGTAGTTAGGTCAAAGTTGCATACATTTACCCAGAAGAAATAACGTTATGACACAAAATACAAACATTCAAGATGGTGACTACCTCTCACTCTTAAAATGTCACAGTAAATCAAATTTATTTGTTGCTATGCACAATGAATAGAGACTCGGAAGTTTCTTGGGCTGAACTCCACAGTCCTGTGCTGCGCACACTCCGTCTTCAGGTATTTGTTCATTGTCTGCTGCTCCTGGGAGTGGTCAGGTCTGCTATTGGTTTACAATCCTGAATGCAGATTTCAGTTTACAGCGATCCAGTTGCGAAGGTAATTAACTTGTACAGGAGATTGAGATCAAATTTTCTAAAATGAATTCGCTAAATGTCCTGGGTCTTCAATGATGAAACGGCCTTAATGTACAAGAAGAATGGCTGCTTGTTCATGGTCGTTAAAATGTTAAAATTATAATTGTACTTGGAACAGAAACATTTAAACTTTTCAACAGTGCAGAAATTTTTCGAATTTAATTTGAAACATATTTTGAAACATAATAAATTGTCTTTTTCTTTTTGCTAAATATCATGTTTATTTATTTCAGTTCTGAATGCTTCAAGCACGTCACTTTACAAGAAACCATTGGTTAAGTGTATCTATCGTAACTACTGTGCTTGTATATAAGTACGTATCAATAAGTTTGTTTACGATAGTTTTAATATAAATTGTTGTACGAATGATTCCGTTGTAAATATTGTACTAAAGCAAATAGAAAAATATAAATTCTAAACAAAAATTTAGAACACACTACTTACGTTTTCTTACGTGCAGACCGCACAGGCACATAAATTACTGTGACGAATAAGTTTGAAGATGGTTTTCTCGTAATGTATTGTTCATGAAATATCAATAACGGAAATACACCTTTCATTTTGTCACGAATTAACAATCAGGTACCTTACTTTTAGCCTACTTGCAAAAGGAACAAGTAGGCTTATGATATCACCTTCCCGTATGTGTGCCTACTTGTGTATGTGTATGTTTGTCTGTGTGTCTAGTTGTGTATCCGTGTGTTTGTGTCCCTAAAAACTATATACCCGGTTGACCAAATTTCATCAAACTTGGTACTGTATAGTACTTAGTAACCTAACTTTAATGTTGTGCATTTCGTTCCATGTTGTTATTTTTTAATTGGCGGTAATTTTAACATTTTTCGGTCACACGAGATAGCTAAAGAACAGAATCTCAGTTTTTCGTTTAACTTGGTACACGAAGAGAACGTAGTAAAATGGCGCGACTTTTATGTAATTAGTTCATGCCGTTTACATAGATTCAAAATGGCGGCATTTTTATATTTGTAAACTAATGTGTCACATCAAAGGAAACCTTATCAAACTCGGTACACATATACCATTTACTAAACTGTAAGCTTATTAGTAGAGATAAAAATTTTCGCGAAAAGATTTTTGCAGCACTGGTCTTTCGTGCGCACCTGCATCTCGGCTTTGTGGTCAGTGATTGGATGCCGTAACGTGTAGAGCTTAAACCCGCAAATCACAGACGTGATGTGTCGCAGTTATCCATATACTGATTGGAGCAGTCAAATGAATAACGATCCTGCAGAAAAACACTCTGCCAATAACCATGAAGTTGAGCTGCAGGCGTGCACGTAAGACACTGAAACAAAGTGGGGCAAAATTTTTTCACCAAAAATTCCTATCCCTAATTACTAGTAATGTTTGTAACATCTTGTTTTAAACATATCAAAATTTAAATTGAAGGTTTTTTTTTGCACAGTGACATGGTATTAACATCACTTTTTCATACACAATTTAAAATGTAACTGTTCGACGAATTTTACAGTTTCGGTAACGGTTTTTGACGACCTCTGAATATTGTCCATTAAGCGTAGAGCTCAACAGGCCCAGTTTACCGTAGGGCACGCGGTGGCCGAATGGCCAGACCATTCGCCTCCCTCCAAGGCGATCCGGATTCGATGCCCGGTGGGTTCGGTCTCCGGATTTTTTCATGTGGGAATCGTGCCGGTCGGAAGGTTTGTGTAGGGATCTCCCGTTTTCCCCGCACCCTCATTCTGGCGCCGCTCCTTTCCTCATGTCACCTCTCAGCAGCGCTAAAGACCTAGATGTTAAGAGCTAACCAAAATCTCTCAGTCAGTCAGTTTACCGTGACTAACTTATTCCTTGGTCAAGTTGTTATGTGTAGCTTAGCCCCTTGTTCCCTCAGCTTCAGTTCATTCCACGAAGCACTGGCTGACACGCCCAGGAGCTCCCTCATTAAGTGGCCGTCGCTTTGTTGAGTACACTTCGTCCGCGGTAGTTCCTGTCTTACGAGAATTTATAATTTACTCTGGCCGGCAGGGGTGGTGGGGCTACTGAAACTGCTCATACTTTGGCCCTTACGGTTTCAAATTTCCTAAAACGAAAATTATGCGTTTGGTTTTGTCTATCGATAGGTAATAATCGATGTTTTCTGTAAAGTATACAGCTTACAGAACGTGGGGATTTTCTATTACTATAGGCATCTACCATACTTAAAACATCGTTACATAGCAGATTCAAGTACGCAAGTTCTCGTCGAATACGTTTACTCTCCGTAATGATTCGATGTGTAAGATCCACCTTACGTATACAGAATCAGGGGGAGAGAAAACTAAATTCTATATCATCTGAAACAGCGACGAACAAGGAAGTTATGAAAGAAATTTCATCATAAACTAATTCAAAAAGGAAAATATTAACATATAAAATTATACCAACTATAAACAAAGTCTAACGATTCTAAAAAACCGATAAACTAACCAATTTGCCACCTCTCTCTAAAAAATACCTACATGCCATATTAACAACATTTGTGCAGACAGTCTTACATTAAATTTACTTATTCTTATACTATGGTCACATTTTGCAATAAGCAAAACGTTTGGTACGTTTTCGACATCTCGCAGTGTAGTGATTTCAGAAATAATTTGTTCTTGCAGCTGTTTGTAGAAATGCCAACTAGATTGTTAAATAAAGCTCCTATAGCAGGTAATAATTAGCAAGAACTTTCCACTTGAATAATCGTTTATAATTCAAACGAAAAATACGTTCATCTTTAAAATACAGTGTAACAAAAGCAAATTTAGTTACGTACAAACACTGCATTCTTATGACTACAGAAAACATAAAGAAAAACAAAATCTTTACATCAAAAAGTAGCTATTGCCCGCGATATAGTTCGCGTGGTTTTCAAATTAATGCGATACTATATTTAGTACGAGCACACGACAAGCGTTGCGATGCCACTCAAAGAAAAAAAAGTGATTGTGTTGTAAATATGTTTATTAATATGCATTTGCATATCTTACCCAGTTATTATTATTATTATTATTATTATTATTTCCGTCTAGTATAAACAAGAATAGGCTAAATCATAGAACTTAAGTCATTCGTAAAAATATATATTTCTAATTTCAACAAATTTTACAAAATTGAATATATTTAAAATTGAAATATATAAAAAAGTATACAAGTTTTTGGTAAATACTTATTAGAATATTAAATGTCATTTAGATAATAATATTAACACTGATAATATTACAAGCAATTAATTACGGATATATATATATATATATATATATATATATATATATATATATATATATATATATATCTAAGTGGCACAAAATT
This sequence comes from Medauroidea extradentata, assembly GCA_003012365.1. Taxonomy (NCBI): domain Eukaryota; kingdom Metazoa; phylum Arthropoda; class Insecta; order Phasmatodea; family Phasmatidae; genus Medauroidea; species Medauroidea extradentata. Next base: position 55,372 of record PNEQ01127494.1, on the reverse strand, counting down.
ATGATAGGGATCATTAATAACCGTTTTAGAAACATTCTAAAAAAAATCGCTAAATTATTTGGATACCGTAAAGTGAGGTTACTTTGCCCCATGGGTAACTTTGCACCACCAGATTACTTAATCCTACGTGAGAAAACCCAAAATACCCGTCTCTAAAGTACTCATTATTATTAAAGGTGAATAGCGAATTATTCAACAATTTGAGATTCTCCGAACTTTTACGTTACGTACAAAAAAAAGGATGTTGTGCACGTTAACCCCCAAAACACGCAAGTAACCCCACTTACGGTACCCCGTTCGGCCACAATATTCAGTTTTCACACCCCTACCCCTCCAAAGCAAGAGTATCGAAAATACTTTGTCTGAAATCTTCGTTGGCACACGCACAACTCGCCAAAGTCTCACGCAGTAAATTCTCACCATTACTTCTTACCCAGTCAATTTTAGTATCAGCATACAATTTTATGCTGCTGTTTAACAACTTATAGCTCTAATATATTATATGTGATGATGAATAGTTTCCTATTAACGTCGGCTGTTTTCTTGTCGGGACTATATTCATACTCCTCGCACTAGTAGTTGATTGACTACATAGAATTTTGTTGAAATTTTACTCGATAGCATGTAGGCTACTAAAAACCTAATAAATATTTTTAAACGTACCTACGAGGCATTAACCCAACAAAATTAACTTGATAAGGTTACGACTAAATTATAAAAACTTTTTACAAATAAAATTCATCCCTGCAAATTCTAACTCAGGTGTTAGTTTTATTTATTTATTTATTTATTTATTTATTTTTTTTTTCGTGTCGTCTTCTGTGATACGGTTACATTCCTAATTCCTACCCGGAATTGTCTGCACGTTATATATGTTTGTTGACAACTGCTAGTACTAGCTATTCGTTTTTTTTTTTTTGCTGTATCTTTTATTGTGCGGTTTTTCTGCAGCACGGCAACATTCACTTGCCATGGCGTGTGGACACAAAATAGTTCATTTCATAACACTATCCAATTCCAGGAACCTCAAAAGAGATTACGGTCAAAATTTAAATTTAACTGCGATAAGGTAAGTGGACTTTACGTCTCATCGACAGCGAGAGTATTATAGACGGTGACATACAACTATGTACAATGACAGCAGCTGAGAGAGGAGTCTGTCATGGCCTTTGTTAAGTAACCATTCCAGCATTCGCCTGGATATATTTCGGGAAACTACGGAAAACCGAAATAAGGATGGCCGTAGCCGGGGATCGAACCGTGGTCCTCCCGAATGCGGGTCAAACGTGTTATCGTTGCGCCACCTCGCTCGGTTGAATTCAAACAAAACAAGAAGTTACCAGCACAACTGATAAACCCACTTTCCTTTACGTGGGCGAAAATTAACCCTGAAAGTTAAAATCGTTCATGTAATCTGAGAATATTAAATGATAGTAATAATTTAGACGTATGATACACGAAATATACAAAGGATAAGTTAACTTACTAGGAAGTATACGAGTACTTAGTTTAATAAAATCGAGGGAAAAATTTTCTGAGACATCATTTTTTCAAAAAGGTAAAAAATAGCCGCTGTTTTCAAAATATTACAAAGGATTACTGAGATTGGCAGATGTCAAGTCAGCTTTATATGAAGTATGTGTACCAAGTTTGATTACATTCCTTAAATTATTTCATCAGATAAGTCATACTAGGCTAAATATATAGAAAAGGCTGCTATTTTGAATATGTGAACAAAGGACAAGCAAAATGCACACTATTAAAGACAGCTTTGTGTGTAGTATACGGTGTACCAAATTTGGTGAAATTCTGAGAAATATTTCCTAAGGTATGCTATACCATACTAAATATATCAAAATGAACACCATTTCGTAAACATGAATACGGGACAAATGAAATACACAAAAGTTAAATCGGGTTTATATGTAGTATACGTGTAACAAGTATGGTGAAATCTTGAAAAAATGTTTCCAAAGATATGGAATACAAAGCTAAGACAAAAACAGTAGCCAAATTGAAAAAGTGAACACGAGATAAATGAAACAAACAAAAATCAAGTCAGCTTTGTATAAAGTAAATGTGTGACAAGTTTGATGAAATTCTGAAAAATTTACTATGCAAAAATATTAATAAAAAATTGCCGCCATTTGAAAATATGAACACAGTTTGTATTAAATACACAACATTTAAGTCATCTACGTATGTTATATATGTGTACCAAGTTTGGTGTAATTCTGAAAAATATTTCCTAAGATATGTTTAACATGCTAAAAATGTAATAATAACGGCCTTTTTGAAAACATTAACACATGATAAATGACATACACAACAGTAAAGTCAGCTTTGTAAGAAGTGAATGTGTACTAATTTCGGTGGAATTCTAAAAAAATATTTTCTATGATATGGGATACTATGCTAAAAATATAAAATTAGCCGCCATTTTGAAAATATGCACACAGGTTGAACTAAATGCACTAAAGTAAGTAATATTACTATGTTGTATAGGCTACGGGTGCCAAGTTTGATGATATTCTGAAAAGTATGTCTTAAGATGTGTAATACTACGCTAAAAATATGAACACAAGATTAACTAAATATACAGCAATAAAGTCAGATGTGTGTGTAGTATATATGTACCAAGTTTGATGACATTCTAATATACGGTTCCTCAGATATCCAGCTTGATGGAAAAATTAAAAATGGTTGCCATTTTGAAAACATGAATAGGGTGTGAACGTAATGTATAAATATCAAGTCGGATTACAAAGTAGTACATGTATACAAAGTTGTGATGAAATTTGGTCCACTTGATGAAACATTTTTAAGTGGACACACGCATACGGACACCCACACCTAGACACACACACTGGCAGGAAGGAGATCTTATGAGCCTATTTTTTCCTCCGTGGTGAAGCTCTTCGGACCACATACTATCAATTTATATCCACACAATAAAATATAAGAAAATACAAACAATTCCATAATTGTAAAACCCATATTTAATGGCCAGAACGACTAAGAAGGCAGCGAAGAACAGAATAAAGACAGCAGAGAAAATTGCGTGGTTGATTCGCCATATGCAAACATGTACATGTTTTTCTGTACCAATACTTTCTCTGTATGTGTCTTCCGAATAAATTATAGTGCAATATTATAAACATTTCAAAAGCTTCTCATTTTGCATTTACGCGAGTTTTGGAACTCATCTTTCACGTATATCGTCAGGGTATGTTTTCCATTGCTATTTAAAGCAAACGTGAGATAATTTCTTTAGATTCGACGTTTGAAAACTATCTTAAGGTTTCAGTAATTGTGTCACCTGTGCGGTGCTTTATACGCGAAAATGTTTTAATACGAGAAAACTTAGTTTGAAGTGAGTCGTGACAGCTGAATGGTCAGATCCCTCTCCTCCCACCAAAGCGATCCGGGTTCGATTAGCAGCGGGATTGGTCCCGGATTTTCCGTTTGTAGGAAGCATGGCAGAGGACGTACTTTTCGGAGCTCTCCCGTTTCCACAGCCACTTATTCCGTCGCTGGTCCATTTCCATCTCTCAGGGAATGGCTGACTCCTATTGGCCCCCAGGGTGTAGGGATGTGGTACACTACTGTCGGTTTTACTCCCTGCTCGAAATTTTTTATATATAATTCGAAAAGAGTTTATTTAATAAGTAATTATGTAAGGAACAAGTTGAGCAGTTTCACGTAACACACAACACGTGGGTCCCGCTGGAGCAGCGTCATAAACTCTCTCAAGAACCGCTTAAACTGCTTCAGTTCACATGTCAAATACGAGTAAGTACACACATAGGAAAGTAATTCCCAGCAGCTTCATCATCATGGAAGGTTTCGTACTGCAGAGAGTAGAATGTTGCAAGCAAAGCTGAGATATAAGGGTGATGTTAGAAACCCATGCTGCCAGGGCAACATTCAACTCACCTCCTCTAATACACTGATGCTGAGAGAAGTGTGGCTCATGTCAAGTGTGTTTACGATCGTGGCGATGTGAGTTCTACAGTCTGTTACTGAACTACAGGTACCAACGTTATGCGATTATTCCCTATCCAAAAAGGGACAGGAAACATTTATGAACAATGCCGTACAGTAACTTTTAATGGCTTTTACTATTTAAGATCTACTTTTAAAAAATTTCTAACAGAAAATAATAAAACCTTCTTATGATAGATGTATGTTAATGATGTTAGTTACGTACACCATAAGCCTTTACAGATTTTTCGAGTACTGCAATTACTTAAAGTGAGAAAAAAATGGAATTGTTTATTTTCATGCTACCAAAATATGTGCAGCCCTTGGGTATTATTATTGTTGTCAAAGAAAAAATACTCATACATGAGATGCATTAAATTTTATATAGGGAATCGCCTCACAGCGTTTGTAGATGTAGTTCTGAAACATCCTGTCTTTCATTACTGTGAAATAAATGGTGTGGCTTTGATGATAATTAATCTAATGCGTGTAAAGTTGGAAGCGTTTACTGTTAAATGAAATATGTCTGCCAAGTGGTAATAAATACATTATTTGCAGAAAAATAATCTGATTATAAATTCAAGTGGATAACTCTGTCGGTTTTTTTTTTTTTTTTTTTGTGCTCGCTACGTAAAGGAAGTGTCTGGAGAAACCGAAAAAATTAAACGGGTTTAGTACTTGTGGTTTTCGAATTCTTCAATATTTGCTGTTAAGTTCCATACCATGAGATTCATCAGAATTAACCGCCTGACAGATATAACCTTCTTTAGCGTAGAGAAATGGAAAATTCGCGTTTTCTTTTGGGCACAAACTACTGTAAGTTTGTGTCACATTCGCAATTGGCCTTTAACTTATTTTACATCTCCTGGAGGTCTCTAAGCCAATAATAATAATGTACATAACACAGACATATATCACTTTAACAGCAATCAGCTGATAAACAACTGCTGTCTGCTTCAGTTCACAAATATTCTTGCAGGCTAGCCTGTGGGTCAGTGAAACTGCGAATATTTCCGGTCTCTACTTAAGCGTTATCAAATTGTTACACATTTAATACTTTTGTTAGTTTTTGACATTTTTTCTGCTGATGGTCACAGGTGTAGTATAAGCAATAGTATTGAAGCAATGCCAACTGTATACGATGTAATAAACTATTCCCTCTGTCTCGTCGAAGCATAAAATATTACAGAAAATTTGTAAGCCAAATTAAACGCAAAAGTTTCTTATTCCGAAATTGCGGTAACTGATTTCCCTCAAGGGTGAGTTTGATCCACTTTGTGAATGATAGGTAGGGACTGCCGGAGCCTGCCAGTTATTTCAACCACTGTCGACGATAAGAATATCTGAGAGGTCATCAAAGCTCAAGGTCTTCTATACGAAACACGCGAGATCGTGCCTTGCCTCGCGGCATTTTCAGGAAACGGAGAGGGTTGAAAAGCAGTTATGACCCGAGCATTAAAGTTCCAACCCCGAGCACTGCGGCCATCACCGTCTCGTAATTCCACTGTCTTGAAGGGCAGTCCCACTACCGTTGCCTCCCCTCCACAACTTCCCCTACCTCTGCACTCACTATACGTTCCTCTCCCATCTTCCCGTGCTATCGAATGAGAAAGAAAACACACGGTCCTTGATTACCGGTCGTCGGTGTGTTATTATCGCCGGGGAAATTTATGTGGAGCGACACAGCGAGCGAGAGACTGCAGCGTGCCGATGCTTAATGGCGTGTTTTAATGCTCTTTCCGGGGCACCGGTAACACAAGCCCTTGTTTAGCAGGGGTGGGGGGATGTTAAGTGAAAACTTCAGGGAATCATAAATCACGAATGATAAAGTGTGTGTTCGCGATCCAAGTGGTTCCCGCGGGAAATCCGACCCGCTCGAGCACGCCGAAATTGAAACACGCAACACACTTTTTATAATATACTGCTCATTCTTCTTCATTCTGACGATCATAGCCTTGATGTACTTCCTCGAGGACAGCACACTCTGATGAACCCCTGGGTACAAATTTGAAAACTCTTAACCTAAGTAAAAGACAGGCCGTAGTCAGGTAGTGACAAAAAATGGAAAAGGGTTTGATTGTTCGAAAAAGATGGGAGGGGGAGGGTTAACTCACAAAAATTGGTCCGCGCCATTCATTTCAACATTTTACTGAATTTCTGATAAAAGAACGGCAAAAATATTTCAAATCAATTACGTTTCGATCTTGAAAAATGTACCTTCTTAAACCTGTTCGTTTTAACACTTACTTTAACTTGAGTAAAATTGTATTAGAATTAGTGAAATATTTTAATTTTATTGTGTTCTCCGACCTTTTATATTAGGCTATATTTGGTAACTATTAATTAGTCGTTTGTTTTCAAAGCTGATATTGGAAAAAAAAAAGTCTAACTTTGAATTAGCATACAGTCACATCTGTACGCAATAGGTGCACTTTTGACGAAATATCGTGGAACTACATTGTTTTATTGTTCGTGGTACATGAGAACCTCTTATGTCACCTTGTACTAAGACAAAGTAATTATTCAAATATATTAACAGAACATTCTCATATTTATACGAGAATAACTGGTACTCGCAACTTCCTCTGTAAGGTTTTCAGTTTGATGCGACAATATTTCTAAAACGAAAAGTTCTGTAAAGCGTTAAATGGGGCAAAATAATGTTAAGGGCCATTAATGACCGTCCTAGAAACATTTTGAAAAAGAAAACTGTCTTACAAATTTTTTTTGGGTGTCCCTTTCTTCCGCTGTACACCGTTTTGCCTCCCACCTCCCCCAATATATATATATATATATATATATATATATATATATATATATATATATATATATATATATATATTGGTAGAAACCTTCCAGGACGTACACTCAATCAGCTAAACATTGTTCTCATTAAATTATTTTTGTGTTCCCTGGTATGTACCTATATCCCATTCAACACCCCCTCCCTCCCACCAAAAATTCGCAATTTCGGCAGAAAAATGTACGGACGCACGCATAGCGACTCACCAAGTATTTATTTTTATCCCGTTCTACCTCTCTACTCAGTTTTGCTGTCCAAGGTGCCGATTAAATATCGCTTTATATGCGTGCAACGCAACATTTGCACCTGCGCTGCGTCTGGTTGCACTGCATTGGAATTAAACGCCCACACACGTGAAATACAAGACACGATGTTACTTGCTCTGTACTTGCGCTGCGCAGCGTAGGTGTAAATAGCCGGTAGTGTTATTTAATCAGAGCCCTGCTTCCCCCAAAAAATATTCGGTCAGTAACATTTATAGGTGCACGAACAACACTCACCAAAGTTTATTTGTTCTAAATTTTTTTTTGTATGCTGTTTTGGCCTTCTACCCCGTTTGCCTTCCCCTGTCAAGTTTTTTGTAGAAATGTTTTTACGTGCACGGTAAACTTACCAAAATTTGATCGCAATCGGATGGCTAGTATTGAACCGCATTGAAGACGAACAAACATAACCTGGAAGTTCGCCAGCGGATTTGCCCGCGTGTATTACTCGAAACAGCGAATATTTACTTCAATTGAAGCACCTCTTTGTATCACGCCAAATTAGTAGCTCGGCCATCGAATGTTAGTATAACTAAGCTGCAGGTTGAGCTTACTCTGCAGCTGGCTACGCAGTTACACCTGTCTATGTGAATATCTGTCCTAAGTCTATTCCGGGCCTTACTTATAGTCAAACCAAAACAGAATTTTCGATATGAGATTATATTCGCAAGGAGTAAGTAATATAAGTAGTATGATGACTTATTTACCTCGAGCACGACCATTGACAGTGCCCTTAATACGTACCGTCACTAGTTCATTGAAAATAAATAAAATATTCAGTCACTGGGCACATAGAGGTTGTACAACCACGTGTAACGATATAATTGCATAATGTTAACTCTCCTATAATTAACTTTTCTATGGCCGTACTTTCTTTATCTGATCGTCTGCTTTGAAATGTTTACAAAGACTTCGTTCCCCCCCTGATATTTGACAGTTATTTTCTCAGTATAAAAACTGAGACGGCTATTATTTCGTATTTACGTAAACATCATTCTGAAGGGGGAAAAATCGCAGTACCTCAAAAGATAGATATCATGGTGTTTCTGAAAACCAATTTTATGTCTTTTCACTCCTTCCGTAACTGAATTTTGTAAAATCATAACATCACATGTTGAACATTTGTAGAAGTATCCAATTGAGATGAAAATCACGGCGATAACTTTTGATCAAAAGTTCACAACGTTAGCCCATTGGGTTCTAGTTGTACAGACGGTTAATGAAAAATTCAATTTTCACCTTTTTACTACTTGTAAGCAAAATTCCGTAAAACCTTAAAAATATTTTTTTGGGTATTCACATGAGCATAACTTTAATCAAAAAGCAACTATGTATCTGGAATTTTGCTAATATACATTTTTATGATTGACCCTTTGAAATGAAAGTCATAACGATAGGCCGTCGGGTTCGAGCTATGTAGAAGAATTTTATAAAATAAATTTCCCCCTTTTACAGATTAATTTCGAAAAACTCTTTAGTGGTCGCCTAAAACCTAAAGGGTCGCACACAAAAAAAAATTCACGTTTCTAGGCCCAGTGGTTTGGACTGTAGTTTGATATGTCAGTCAGTCATTCATTCAGTCAGTCAGTGAACTCTTTTATGCATAGAGATTTCGAAACTACGATATAAAATATTTCTCGAACTTTTTACCTATTCAATACGCAACTCCTTTAAACTGATACTAGTTAACACCAACGATAATTTAATGGTCCTGAAAGCACAGTTAGTATTACACATTTATATTTACATCTTAAACTAACCATTTAAAAGAAGAACCCGCTTGTCACTATTCGTGTTGGGTAACCTTTTGACTTGTTTAGCTAATTTTGTTGTATCTTAGAATGTACTTTGTGGAAGTATATAACATATTTAATGTTTTCTAACGGTAAGGATTGTTCATAAATAAATTGTTTGAAGAAATATTGCTTCGGTAAATCATTCAAAAACAATTCAGAATTTTAAAAAAATTATAAAATAGATTAAATTCTTACCTTGGCTTATTATTATTGACTGTATTAATTTTAGATTCGTCTGCGAAATAAACGATAGTTCTTAAATAATGACTATCAAATAACCAATGTCAACTATAATGAGTATGTCAGTTGTTCAGTTCTATGGAGTGGGCGCTGCAAATAATGGGGATTGAATTTTTTCCTCCGTTTCTCTCGGCACTAATTTTAAATGTCATCACAATGTAGTACTTTATTTTACTGTAAATAAGAACATAAATGAATGCCTTTCTTAATATTGTAAATAAAATGTTACACAAAATATAACGCTGTGTAACGTTGACTACAGGATGTTGCAAAATTCCATGTTAATATTCTGTGGAAGTAATCCTCACGTGTAGAGGAACAAAATAGTTTATATGAACTTAGGTCCGAAAACCCACAGTTTCAAATGTATGTATATCTGAACACCGTCGTTGTGGGAAGCGTGCGCGACCCAAACGCTGTTCGGCGCTGCTGTTAGTATTTGCCAACCCATACACGAAATGTTCATCAGCTAACTCAGCATTGGAATAATCCATTTTTAACATCTTACAGCAGTGATGCGCATGAGACGCTTGATCCACCTCAATGTTAGAGCGAGAAATGTGTGTGACGGTTCGTACGACTTATCCGTATGGATGATGGTATGTCGCGAAACTGTTCGGTGTCAACACACTGCAGTTTCTTGCAGCATGTATACAGGATGAGTCGTTTCAGAGAAACCGAATGAAAACAACAAGGAACAGGATAAGTGGAGGTGACGGTAAATCACGCTACTGTTATCTTTTGTTGTGTGTAATTTTGTACATTTCCATACGGTGGCGCTCTAAGCATGGTGCAGTTGTTTACCTCAGTCTCAGTCCTACAGTGCTTGCCCTAGTATTGGCAACTACAGCGTTGTTACGTGTACAGTGAATACAGTCCAGTGTAGTCAAACATGCCACAGGTCTTCACACATGCAGAGTATGCTGACATGATGTTTATCTACAGTTTCTCCGATGGGAATTCCAGAGCCGCTGTTCGTGAGTACGGACGACGATTTCCTAATTGCAGACTTTCATATAGCAGGGTGTTTAGCTAGGTGTTTGCAGGATTGCGTGACTGTAGTACGTTTCCCAGCTGAAATGTTGTATCCGAACGTCCCGTACTACAAGCTCATAATGAAGTTGAGAACATTCTTCAGGTACTAGAACGCAGCTCAACAACTAGCTCGAGACAAATTGCTGCTCAACTTCAGCTCAGATCAGCAACACGCAGCTGTGTATCAGAGCAGCAAAATGCATTGCAGTTGGTGGTAGAGTGTTTGAACATGTTTTGTGAGGAAATTTACACAATTAAACAAAACATACGGTAACAGTAGCGTGATTTATCGTCACCGGCACATTTCCCGTTCCTTATTGTTTCATTCGGTTTCTCTGTAACGATTGAGAAAAGGGCAAATGTTTATTAGAAACATTTTGTTCAGAATCACCAGTACTATCACCCCTCAAAGCATGTACCTTTCCTCCCGACTAACTCTGTATACGTTACGTGATATACGTCTAACACAACGTAGCTCTCTACAGACCAATACCAAGGGTCAAATATTACAATACAGGGATTCTTATTACCCCAGTCGAATAGAGTAACCGCTCCAAGTACAAGCGAATGCCAGAAAAACTTCGTGAAGCTGAACGTACTCTGGAACTTCGCAAACAGTCAAATATTCCCGCGGTAAACCTTCATCTCTACGTATCTGGTATGGGCCTGCCTACAGCTGCGATAACTCCCCACGGCAACATGATCCTACACGCGCGCTGTCAAACATACGTCTTGTATTGCAAACTGTAGCGCAGAAACTGCGTTTAAGGACTTACGTCCACGTAACATTGTTGTTCCTCTACACGTGACAACTGTTTCCCCAGAATATTGACATGGAACCTTGCAACAACCTGCATATGACTCACACAACGCTGTCGGGACAATAGTTGTTCCAGAACTCCACGAGCTCATAACGGAATAAGTTCGCAAGCTCGTATTGGGCCGCGAGAAATTTAAATTCAAAACAAAAAGCAAACGTGTGGTTAGTGACGAAGAAACAAAGAGTAGGAAATTATGTGGAGACAGTAGCTGTAAGTTTCTGTACTAAACCAATCAGTTGTATTTTGTAAACATGACGCATCCAATATCTGTGCAAAAATTTACATAAAATTTATATAATGTATACAATGAAATACAACACACCATCAATGTGTTTTCAAGGTATCAACTTACTCTACGTTCCTGCATCTTCTTACATTCTATCATTGCAAGCTTCTCTGGATAGATAAGTAAATACATACCGTTATTAGGCGCATTTAAATGTTTTCAACAAACCATAAAACCTCAGTACAAAATATACCTAACCCGGCGCCATGCAGTGCAGTTTTGCTATATTTTGCATGAAAATTGTCGTAGTAAAATAATTTAATACTGACATTTTCGACTCTAATTTAGCCCAGGATTCGCGTGGTTTACTTTCTATGTTGTTGGTTCTAGACACATGTACATCATTTTAATGTCAATTTTTTATTTCATCATGCACAATTTCGTATGCTTGAGAATATAAATGAAAATATCAACTCTGTGCCAAATTTCCGATGATTTTTGTTGTTCTGTTATCTGAATTAGATTAAGAAAGAAAGCAACAACTGACTGTAGTAGTTACCGCATATGTAGCCAAACGACAATAATGTTCATATTCACGTCTTCAATGTCAACATTTGCTGCACATGGAAGCATACATACAACACAGCCAGCAAAGTAATTCTTACATAATGCAATGTATTATTACACACACACGGAACATGTTCAAGCATTATCAGAAACGTTTAACTTGCAAGCGAGCACTGACATTTATAATATCGCCAGTAATAACCAAATATTAATTATTTTCTGAATGTGTGGATTGTTGGGAAAAGTCTCTTTTAGACGACTTGATTACTTTTAAGATATGCGTGTACTAAACTAACGTAATGTTTATAAAGTAAAAATTTACTTCAGGTATGTTTGACGAAAATACTAAACAACTTTAGAATGTGAATATTTAGTGCGTTCGCCATTAATGCCTACGTGATAGGCTCTTTATTGCAGTCGAAGCTTTTTGTTCTGTTTGCACGAAAACATTGGTTTCATTACGAGGCCCATTTTTTTAGTCATATTGTTAACTAAACCAGCATTAAACTCGCATAGATATTTACGATGCCAAAATGTTGTCTATACACAGTAAAACGAATTTTTACATTTACAAGGAAAATCTTGTAAACTAATATCAGAACATTATCAGTCAGGTAATAAAAGTGAGATGTCAGAAACCTTTTAAAGTGGTTACAATTACTGTGAACACCTAAGGGAACTAGTAAAATAAATGTTAATTAGCAAATTTTTCGATTTGAAACAAACTAAACCTAGGAGACTTAACACATTTTACAAAACACTTCGTACTTGTTTTTGGAAATTCGTTTCCAAAAAAAATTGTGTAACACTACAAACAATTATTTTAAAGTGAACCAGATATTAGCTGTAAGTATACAACAATTGTTTGTATATTTACAGAAATGTTTGTGAATATACAAAGAAATTTGTGAAAGTACAAGTTTTTTTGTAAATTTCACAAAACATTTTCGTAATGTTATAAAAAACTTTTTTGGAAAATTATTCCCAAAAAACCTTTCTGTAAAAGTACTATTTTTTTTACCGTGTAAGAACAGCGGACAAACGGATTTTATCATGGGATACGATAAAGCTTAAAGTCTTCTTTTTAATAAGAGATCTATAGATAACATACACAAGAATAGTTTAAGGCGGATATAAATAACTTTCACTTATTTTACGAAGTTACTGAAAAACTGAGTTCCAAAACTTGATTATCCATCGTTAGTAACCAGTTTAAGTAAAAGTCATACTATATTTTTTCTATTTGAGTTTACGTGGCCTATAGAATCATCACATGGAGTTCATTGAAATCAGCCCACCTTTTCTGTATAAATTTTGAAATGCCTACATAAGTGAATTTTTTTAGGTTATAAAATTGTGTTTGGATTAGTACCAGTTGTTTGTTTCAGTTGTAAAAATTGTCTTTATTAAGCTTCACCTTCTTTACATTTACTTGAGATTCAGTTACAATAATGTGTACAATTAAAACCACACAGCACGTCGAAATTATGCTTCAAATTATGCTTTTATTAATGTAATTTGTTTTCTGACACATAGAACAACATTAAATTGCGTACATGAGCCTAAATTACGGCATTGCTTGGGCATATATAAGGCTCCTCATGAATTAGTGTACGCTAACCCGCCAATTTATTTCGTGAGCTCAGAAATGTTATGTTTACTGTTTTAAACAAATCGATCAGTTCTATTGTTAAGAATTCCGACATTCTTCACCGTCGCACAAGTCTTGCATTTTCGTGTGACAAAGGTTTATGGCTGAAACTAATTTAATTACAAGTGACGGAGTTTCAGTGAATGAACATTAGAAACACTCGCCAATATTTTGCAACACTCTCTAAAATTATAGTAAATATTCCTTAATGTTCAAGTAGATGTCTGTACAGCAAAATTTAAAGCAAAAATTGAGTGAGTGAAAAACGCATGTATCTGTTTAATTTCCCTACAACTGAATCAAAACTTATAAAATGTTTTGTTTTCAACGCTTGTATACTATAATCACATCTAAGTGTTTTTTTAAATTATGTTTTTAGAATATTTTTCAGTCCATTTCAGTTATACTCCATTTCATATAAGTTTGGATAAATCTGACAGCAGCTTGTGGGAAAGTACTTTTTTTATATTTTGTGATTTGCTGCACAATGCAAGACATTTTTAGCTCTAAAATGAACCCGGAATGTCCATTTCAGCATTTATACTGCAAAGTTTGTCTTGTGTAGTGAAAAATATAACAAAATATCACAATTATTGCCCATAAGTTGCTGTCATATTTATCCAAATTTACATGAAATGAAGTATAACTTCTTCATGTACACGAGGCAAAATTCACAGCTAAAAATCTTATTTTATTTTCAATATTTTATTTTGTTATTGCTTAAACTTTTCATTTATAAAACCTACGTATTATGTGACTATTTTATGCACATTAAATACATAATTACAGTTAAATTACTAATACAGAGTGTCCAGAAACAGCTGCATACAACACACAACGCGATTCCAGAGCAAAACTGGATACGAAAATGTGGTGCAACGGCACTTTACGAGCACAATGTGGCAACACTGTGCGGAGAAATCACCTCTTGCGATCCTCGTCCAGGTATTATTGTATGTATGCCATGTCGAGTAAACATAGGATCATGTTTGGACCATGTATCATGTAGGCCAGAACAGTAGTAGCAAGGTATGTAATACATCTGTGGAGCGCAACAGGGGACTAAGTACAGTGATATGTTGCACATGAAATGTCATCGTACTATATTTTGCCATTGATATTTTCGTCTCCCATTAAGCCCAGGATTTACATGGTGTGCTTATAAAACGGTGGTTTCAAGATATCTGTATAGGCTATGTACTTGTTATCTACTGTTTAAATAAAATTATGTATTTAACTTAAATTATTGTTGTAAGGTTTTTAGGGCACGATGCGCCAATTTGCGACAGATATCGTGCGGTATCAAGGTATGGATAATAGAGCAATCAAGTTTTGAATTTATAAACCAGAAGCAGTTATGTTGAGAAAAAAGTATTTGAGGAAAAAGGTAACCGCACGAAGACACGAATATATATTCAGGCCAGTGTTGCAGAGATGAGGAAAGAAACAACACCAAAAAGCAGAAATAAATGTCTCTAGGGAAATATGTGGAGGAACAGGTGAGATAAATTGAGACATGAGAAAATGCGACAGTTACACAAAACACAGTTTATCTCAGTAATAAGTGACAAATAAAATGCGGCGTTTTCCCCAAGCGAAGTAAAAAAAAAAACTTGCTGTTAAACTGGTTAGAAGTTCTCTACAGTATTTAAATATTGGTAACGATATTCCTGAAAGTGGCAAAGAAACGGTCTTCTTGGAGGAACCTGCGTTTTAAACTAAGAACAATAATTATTTGTAGTTTTTTGTAGTATATCACATTTTAAGGACATAACCATATATGTCTTCATTAGACACTTTTTTCAGAATGTGACATTCGCATGTGTCGCAAAGGCGAACATTTTGATCGAAAGCTTACGCATTACATTCCCAAATAATTTCTAGTTGCATTACCATCATTCTTCATAAATATAATTTCATGTAAGCAGATATGCGAGTCGCCCAAGATTCATGCCATGTTTCATTACGGCATAGAGTATAATATTATTCAGCAACTTGTGTACTTTTTTTGAAAGCAGGTTGATGCAATTTTGAAACCGAAATGTAAAATAATATTTTTGTACTAAATTAAAAACTGAAGTTTTTATGGACATACGCTAATTTAGAGTGACTGTCGAGTTGAAGTAACCCCTGCAATAAATCAAGAAAGCAGGAACAAAAAAGTCAGAATCATCTGCTTTAAAAAAACATATATCATATAGAATTTTGTAATTATGTGTCTCAGTAACTCGGAGAAACAATCCTCACGTATGGAGGAATAAAAATATACTTTGAACATAGTTTATAAAATGCACTATTTATGCTCTACAGTTCACAGAGCATGATGTATAGTTTATAGAGTATGGGTTGGATCGTGGTGGTGTGGAATAACATTGCAGCTATTGTTGGCAACTACATACTAGAGGAGTCGTATTTAACTGAACGGTAGATATTGTGCGCTGTAGCATCCGCACTGACAATATCCAACCAGCGCTCTAAGCACTGTGCGTCATGTGACCTATAGTGTATTAAGGTTTTTTTTTTCGGGGCTGTATTCACATAGCTTCTTTTATTCCTCTAGATGTGAAGGTTATTCCACCAAAATGTTGACACGCAATTTTGCAACAGCCTGTATACAACTCCGGAAAGCAACGTAGTTCACGTAGTTGTATCAAGAATGACGACACGAAGTCTGATATACAGAACATGAACCTACACAAATTAATTCAGGTACGGAATATATTCGTTGTAATAAGAAAGATGACACAAAATAGCCAAAGATCAATAAAACAACAAAATAAATCGTAGGTATAATCGAGATGAAAATGTACGATGACAACGTCGGCAACAAAAATTATAGATAACTAGCTGTCCCTTCGCGGCTTCGCCCGCGTGTACTATAGAAAAGAGTAACTAACTTTTAGTTACGTGTTAATTGATGGTGATACTGTATTCTATATTATGCTATATTCACTGTTTATCTTTAAAACATCAAATACAAACAGATTTGTCCAGTCCACTGCGCTAAGCGTACTTTATTTAATTCATCTTTATTTCTCTATAAAACAGCTGCCCGGCTGCGGCTTCCACCGCAAAACAGCTGCCCGGCATTTAACAGCCATTACTATTGCGGTTAGCGAGTATTGAGTGTTTTCCTCGCTTTTTTTTCCCGCGGTCGCAAATTAGATAAAAACAATCCTTCATGCGGATTATATATCATGCTAAAATTTCAGCTCGATCGGTGCAGAACTTTTTGAGTTTTTGAAGCGTTCACAAACCAACATAACATTATATATAGATGTAATGTACGTGAACACAGGCGACACAACAAAGAAAACACAGACGTAAAGTATCAGGCTTCTTACGACAGACGCGGCATTTAGGTAACTAAGATATGTTCCCAACTTCAAACACTTGTGATGACTGATGAACTCTGGCAGACTGGTTGTGAGTCTCATATAGGAAACATAAATCAACCAATGACATGGCCGCTGTCTAATGATTGGTCGCGCAGCGTGTCATGTGTTTATATTCAGGGAATAGTGAGTAACGAGCTATAGTTTTGCTTAATTTGTTGTTAAGAAATATTTTTGCATGGTTAATTATATATTATAAATTATATTATTGTTTAATGAATGAAATTAACATGTTCTTAAGTTAAGTTTTTGTGTTGTTCTTTTCAAAATTTTAAATGTTTCATAGGTTTGTTGATAGTAATTATCCTGCTTTAATTTTTGCTCTTTTGTTTGATTTCAAAGTTTTCTGCAACTCGACAACATTCGCTCGCTACGTCATACGTCCATAAAAACAGTTTATGTTATAGCACTAACACATTGCAGATATCGTTCTACGATAAAATATTGTCACGGCCCATTCAGTATTCCTTCGTTAAGCCTAATGTGAGGCCTCGGAAAGATGGCAGCCTGAGCTCTCAACACGCTTAGTTTCGTAAGCAGGCCGGCCAAGTCGGACAAGGATTTATAAACATTAAACACTGGATTGTATGCGACATTATTAGTCACCTCTCTGACAGCCTGAAAGAAGGATACGAGTTGCCACATATTGGCGCCATATAGTGGCGTGTGAAGCTATCTACGGGATCTGCATGCTCTATATCGTCACCCGAGTTACTTCACTGCCAAGATGCACCACGACATACAGATTCAACTATGTCCCGATCGCCGTAACCACAACAAAACACAATTGGTTATTTTAGCTAAATATATCGTATCTTCACAATGTAACTTCATAATCTTGCCCTCCTCCACTTTTAGCGTATTTCAATTTTATTTTATACTAGTATAAAATTAATCGCATTATTTAAATAAGTTCTTAACGCTAGCGAAAAATAAAGCAGTTCCATATAGCACTTGTTAATGATTTTTTATGTTTTCAAATTTTATAGTTCAACACTTATTTTGTCGCAGAAATGTATTAGTGTAAAATGGAAACCGGTAACAAGTTTCTATGTTACTATATTCTGAACAGAATTATTTCGTAGGGGTCAATACTGCTGAAATAATTATTTACGATCCCGAGATTGTTAATAAAATGCATTCGTATTATCAGGGTTTTTATATTTTGTCGCTTGTTGTGTAGTTGACATCGTGAATATTTTCCGCTTATAACGTATCTTTAAGAATACTTATAATAGTAATAATCAGTGAAAAATTCATTCCACAAAATCGTGTTTATGTAAAAATGCTTTTTTACTTGACTGAGAAAGGAAAGAAACTGTAGTCACAAATGGTTGCTTTATTCCTTTTTTTACGGAAACTTTTTAGGAAACTGTCTCTCGGAGCTTGATGTTGTGTTACACTCAGCTTACCAGTAATTAACCTTGAGAAGGCCTCGGCACACGAATAACTCCAGCAAATTACTAGCTTATTACGAGTCTGCGGTATTAGAAGCAAGTACGGGCTGCACGGAAACCGAATTGTTGAATTCCAGACGTAGTTCCTGTCGACCAGTTTTAATACAGAAGCCCTATGCACTCACGTCCGGTAAAATATTTCAATCGTCTTATTGTGTACAATGCTAGAGTGAAATATTCTTGCATAGAAGTGTAATGACTTAGTGAAATACTGTGGACATACGAAACTGCAGTGCTATAAAATTAAAGCAAAAAACTAAGAAAAGTGAGGAAACGCTGGACACCAAAATTAGACAGCACAAACAATAATTAAGATGAAGGCAATGCTATACACACACAAAAAAGGATGACCCAACAGCGGCGTCTCAAACACAAGACTAGACGAAACAATAATGAAAACACTGGAAAACACAGTAGTTTCTCTCAGACGAGCCGATCGTGACGTTTCGGAGCTGACCCTGACATCATCTTTTTTTATTTTTTATTTTGGCAACAGTTAGTTCGGCTTGTTTTTCCCTTACGCTTTTCTTTGTTCAATGTTGGTATTCTTAGAAGCCATAACACTGGAATAGCATATGTCCACAATATTCCGCTAGATCGTGTACAATGTTGTGTTGAACGCTTTAGAGAGTACTCAGATTTGGGTCTTTGAGTGCAGCGCAGGTTGCATAGCAGTAGGCGCACGAGCATTGTTCAGTGTAGAGGGTCTACGTTATCACACCACGTTGTTCTCCAAGTGTTGTGTGTTTTCCTAGGAACACAATTAACTGATACATACCAAATATGTTTTCTGGCCTAAATTTGAAATTATAATCTTCGCATTATTATTCCTGCAATGGGTTATTATTATAGTCTGAACCCTGTATGTGGACATGTGTAATTGCGAGCGAATGTTCTTTGTTGCAGAAAAACAACACAATAAAACTAAAAGGAAATAAAATACGGTATTGTTTGTTGTATAGTCAGCCTGTTGGAGTTCCTCAGTCTGCACATGGGCCTGAAGACACGTCGCATCTGTTGTCGAAAGAAGCCTGCTACTTGTCATTTCTTTTATCTTTGTTGTTTTGTTTGTGTTAATGTATTTTTCGTGTGTTTCGTAGTTTGTGTTGTCAGCGTTGTACTCGGCTATTTCTGTCACCATTTTCGTACACCTCATTTGTTGTCTTGTTTTGCTGCTATCCTGTTTTTTCTGTCGTGTTTCTTCATACAACGACCAAATACCATTCTGAAATTAAATTATGCTTTATTGTTCTATTTTTAATTTTTGATTTTGTATCGTTATTCAGTACACTACTATATTCTGTTCTTGAATTGTCTGTTTATGTTTGTTGACAATAGTTACACTGATTTTTCTTATTATTATTCTTTTTATTGTGAGATTTTTCTGCAACGCGGCAACATTCGCTCGCAATAGTGTATGCCCATAAACACGGTTAAATTATATTATAATTAGCACTTATGTGATAAAACTGATCCAAAATAACTTCGCCTTGTGAACTCATGAACATAATAATTTAAGCTGGCATTGGTTGAGTTCAAATTAATTCGTTTGGACCGAAATGGCCTGTGACTAACAGCAACAATTACAATGTGTTTCAGTGTCGTTTCAAAAACTATTTTAGTGTTTAGTCATTGATAAGTACGACACTAGTGTGCATGTAAATGAATGAACTTATTGAAATGAAATTTAATTGTGAGACTGATTTGTGTAAAATGGTAATTTTGGTTTGAGATAAACTATTCGAAATTATTACGTTCATAATTAAATGAATATGCATTGATTTTATCTTCATTTTATCGGTTGTTTAATAATAGAGAAAAATTTTGAGATATATTTCTAGACAATTTCAAAATAAACTAAAACATGTGTGGAACCAATACGTTTACTATACCTTGAAAAATTATTACAGTGTAAAACCGCAACATGTAAACAGAAAACCTGTAGTTCAGAAGTACAACTGGAGAATGCGTGCAGTAATTATTATTTTTGTACAGAGCAATTCGCAATTACATGTTGACTCATGTCTCGATCAGTCCAATACGATCAAATATTTAGCTATTGTCCATTGAAACTCCAAATAGTTTTGGGTGTCATACACGTGGTCAAATTCAATCTATAAAACATGTTAAGTAGTTAACATTTAATTCATTAAATATCTGAACACATCCACAACACTTATGTGATTAGTGCACGTGTTACTGTAAACTACAGCACTTCCTTAGACGTGGATATGTTCGATGTTTGAAACTTGCAGTCGTTTCTTGAAGCAAGTAACCCACAGCTGTTGTTGTAAGATCTTGGTAACTTACAGATAACTACGCAGATTGCGATGAAGGTTGGCCCGACAACCTAGTTACCTCAACACTTCATAGATATTCAATAAAAAACACAGATCTTTGACGGCTTTGGCTTAGGTCTACTGGGCAGATGTGCCAGCGTTTCATCCATAATATTGACAACAATACATTTTAATTACTTTTTTTTTTTACAAAAGTGTATATTTCGGCTGTACGATGTGCATGGTTTTGTTTATATAATCACATATACAATTTGAATAAGCATCTAAAGGGGGAATTTTATTTTATACGACTTTAAAATTATATTCAAAAGTGTTGCCATGTTCATTACACACCTCGTGGCTACTCGTCAGCTGGTCGTCATGTCAGAATCAGGACGTGCAGAGGTTTTGTTCGGTCGCGCAGCAAAACATTTTTCAATATTTTTATAACCGACTTGCTCTTACTGGCATACTGCCACGAGGTGAACTTGCTAATGCTTGGTTTGTTTGACATTGACCCTTGTTATATGCCCTCGTGGCTTGCTTTACTCTCGAACTACTACGCCCAACCCAAAACTGTAAATTTGTCTACATGCGTCGGCTGATCATAACCTAGCGCTATAATAGACTAACACACAAGAACAGATGACACTGACATATCGATGCACTGTAAAATATGTTGTATAGGAATCATAGTACTGTTAACTAAGGCTAGTAGTAATTTATGGTTGCAGGAAAATATTTGTCACTCATTCACGTGGAAGGTGACGTAACCGCTGCTACCGGTCTCCAGTTGGGGAATGTGACACAACTGAAGAATGACAAGGTATGTGACACAGGTGAGAATTCTGTTAGCAAAAAAGAAGGTTTCATAAAATTTTTTTTTGTTATACATGGCACGTAATACGTCAAATTTAGGCGAATTTCGGAGACATGTGGATTCACTGTTCCCCATAAGTGTGTTAAATACAATTGAATTTTACTGAAAGGTGAGAAACTGATTCGTCGTTCAAGATTTGTTTGCTTGAATAGTCGGTATATTCTACATTGTTCTGCATGTAAGTTTTAATGTTCCTGAAGAAAGCTTGTAGCAGAGATTTTATCTTCCAAGCAATATAACACCCAGCATATTTCCAAAACTTTTGAACAAGGTTGTATGAATAAGACGTTGCAACGTTGTTGGCCAGACCATGAGGCGACCACTGAATAGACACTACAACATTGGGCACCGCGTTCTCCAGACTTGAATATACGTTAAGTAACAAGGTAATGTTTTACCAATACCTCAAAGCATCCATGACTAGCTATACTGCATCACCGCAGCTGTCTTACCGTCTTTCCTGATGTACTGGGCTATACATATACATAAATGGGCTACAGGTTATGTATATATGTATACAATGTGATAGTACCTGGAGATACTGAACTTATATTAAGGATGAAAAAATTTTAGTTATAATCTTTTACGTACAAATTCAAATAATTCAAGCTGTTTTTTTACATGTAAGCATTTTTCAAAATGTTTCGTTGACTTTGTAATTATCCCGCATTTTTCAATAACATGCTTGGGTGATAGTGATTCACCAGTTCTTTCTTCAGGGTAACTCGAGCCTAGAGCGAAGTTCACCGAGCTACTGGATGATGTGCGTGAGCTCAGTTTCCTTGTCCGCGACTGTACCTGCGCCGCCCCCTGGTCGTAAATCCCCCTCAGCCCGCCCTCCACGCATTTATTCCTCCCTCACGGACGCCCTAATGTACGACACCACTTGTTAAAGCAATTAATTGTTAATCAGTCTTCCAATTAAACTGATCCCAAGGTCGCAGCTGGTTTCATTAGGCTTCCTGCATTAGCATATCGCATATAGCGGACATGTACCGCCTCAAACTATGCCTCCTACCAACCATCACCCCCTCCTCCCCATGCCTCCCTTGTATGGAAGTGAAAACTTGATGAATACAGGTGGGCGATCGGAAGCTTGGGTCCCACGGTACATGAACGATACGAAATTCCACGTGGCGTGGTTCTCATGATAATCAGGTTATATCAAGCACTGCGAGCTAGGTATAGAACGCTGTAAACTGTGTCAGCTGGAATATTTCCCTCGGGCATATATAATTTTCGTTCAGTACAGACATAGTGACAATCTAAAGAAGAAATTGATAATATCTAGTTGCAGAGACGTATCAGAAGTACAACTCTGTTTATCAACATTGTTTCGTTGCATCTTCCGTATATATGCTTTCCCGTTCAGTTGAATTTCCCTGTTTGAATACTATATTAAGTAATTTATTTCCTTCTTCGTGACTATCTAGATAAATTAAATCACCATATTTTACCCGTGGTGTTCCTCTCGTGTAGTTGTAAAAATTTTGTGGAAATTCTGTTAAAGGAGCTGTGCAACGACAACAAACATCAAAAACAATAAAAAACAAATATATATGTATTTAACATAAGATAAATTATGCTATAAACATATAGCACAGTTTGTTTACTTATTTATTGTAATAGCTGGTACCCGCCTCTTCGTTCGCTGAGTTTTAAAGTTATGCAGTAATATTTCTGAATCAAAAATTAAAAGTGTAAAATGGTAAACAAATGTAAACGGTCATTTAAGACCGTTTTAGCATCATTTTAAAGAACACATTATTTCTCTTAATGTTTTAGTTGCAGCGTTCAGAGCGTCTCCTTCCCCCAATTAATTATTTATTTATCATAAACATTCGCGAGCGCACGTGGAAACCTCCAAAGTTATTATTATTATATTTTCAGCTAACCCGTTTAGCCTCGTTACACCGTCTCCATTACACCCCTTAATTAATTAACTTATTTATTTATTTTAGCAGATACCTTTGCTTGTGCACGTAAAACGACTCACCAGAATTATATACAGCTCTATATATAATTTCAGGTACCCAGTTCAAACTCTTCACGCCATTTTGCCACACAACAAAAAATTAGGGTATTTTTGTGAAGAAAAATTCGCGGGTACACGCTTAACCACTCACCAAAGTTTTTTTAATATTTTTTTGGTAACCCGTTCCCATTTTTACCCCCTCCCTCCTCACATTCCAAACAAGCATTTTCCGGGATAAAAAGTATAATTGTGTCACTCTCCGGCCCACAAACTATCTCTACGTAAAATGTCGATCTGTTTCTGCGTGAAACAAGGACAAATAAACAAACACACTTTCGAATTTCTAATATTTTTATGATTTGATAACAAAACTGGTATAAGGCGCTATATACATGGTGTTCCGGGAGTAGACGTCAACAAAGAGGCGGGTGATAGAGGAACCAAAGACCTACCAAATAAACCAAACTTGTATAGTTCGATTCGTAACCGTCTAAAAGTTATGAATTTTTAAAGACAATTTGGCGGTTCTCCACCTTGAGCTAAACATTTACTGTTGGTGAAAAAAGTAATGGTCCATGTGGAACGAATTTTGTTTACACCAAATGTGATTACTGTCGTCACATTTGAAAACAGCTTCGTGGTGTAAAAAAAATCACTTTCACAAAAGTTGTGTTTGGTTTGTAAAGATACCTCCAGTTTGCACGAGGTAAAAAAAATATTAATGGGTCACATAAATGACCACTCGCCATAGGAAAAACTACTCCATAGTATTACCAATAATTAATTAGTAAAAATCAATATTTGAAATTAACAAACGTCGATGCAGCAAATGTGAAATCATAACGTATTGCAGCAGATTCACACAATATGAAACTCAGCAATAAGGTAGACAATTATTATGTGAGTAAATAATTAAACGTAACTTTATTGAAATAAAATAATTTCACAGTGTTTGAAATTATTGAAAAGTATTTGGAGTGAAATATGTTTAATTTGTGAGGTTAAAATGTAATGTCATTAATAAAAGTGGTAATAGTCAGTTATTTTACTAAACAAAACTGAAATTATCGAAATGGAAAGTTAAGATAAACTAATTACATCACCAGATACCCTTACATAGTTGCTGCTTCATATTCGCAGCGGCCGCGGTTATGTAGAGGCTAGTGCGCTCGCCTCCCATCATAGCGAACTGGGTGTAATTCCTGAATAGCGTCAGAAGCGTCTTGTCTGCATGTGTGAATTGTTACTAATACATGAAGATGGCCTGGGAGCTGGTCCTTGCGTGTACCTCTGTTTTCCGTGCCGGTTCTAATCCATGCTCACATTATTCACCTTAATGGGGGTGGGGGTGAATGTGAGGGTATTACGGCCTTTTTAAAACGAGGTATTAAGAGTCTATGAGGGCGACATGAGGTGAAGGACAACACAACAAACATGACCGGGCCCAGATGCGAACCGCGGATCCCTCGCACCACAGACCGACGCTGCACCGACTGTGCTACGGGGACTGCACCTTCATCGGCTCACAATACATCGCTGTCAAGAGCTGCACAAATCGTTCCATTACACTCCTTTAGTTTCCTTCGGATCAAGACCTTGTATTGTTTCTCCACTAGAATAGATGTGTTTGTTAGGGTGTCATATGATCTGCTGCAAGACATGTTGGTGATTGTACACCACTGTACAAACTAGATGTACCGCATATTAACAAATATTCTGCATGCAAAGACATTTTATTGTTAATAAAATGCAGAGAATACGTTTGTGAGGCTATTCAGGATTTACTCCCAGTTCGCTATGATGGGAGGCGAGCGCACTAGCCTCTACATAACCGCGGCCGTTGAGAATATGAAGCAGCAACTATGTAAGCGTATCTGGTGGTGAAATTAGTTTATCTTAACTTTCCATTTTGATAATTTCAGTTTTGTTTAGTAAAATAACTATCATCACTTTTATTAATAACATTATATTTTAGCCTCACAAATTAAACATATTACATTCACACTACTTTTCAATAATTGAAACACTGTGAAATTATTTTACTTCAATAAAGTTACGTTTAATTATTTACTCACATACTAATATCAGCCTTATTGCTGATTTTCACATTGTGTGAATTTGCTGCATTACGTTATGATTTCACATTTACTGCATCGACGTTTGTTAATTTAAAATATTGATTTCTACTAATTAATTGGTAATACTGTGGTGTAGTTTTTCCAATGACGGGTGATCATTTATGTGACCCATTAATATGTTTTACCTCGTGTAAACAGGAGGCGTCTTTCCGAACAAAAAACAACTTTTGTGAAAGTGATTTTATTACACCACGAAGCTGTACTCCCAGTGACGTGAAATGTGTTTTTAAATGTGATGACACTAATCACCTTTGGTGTATACAAATTTCGTTCCACATGAACCATTACGTTTTCCACCATCAGTAAATGTTTATTTCAAGATATAGTACTGCCTAATTTTCTTTAAAAATTCATAACTTTAGACGGTTGCGAATCGGACTACACAATTTTGGTTTCTTTGGTAGGTCTTTGACCCCTATATCACCCGTCTCTTTGTTGACGTCTACTCCCGGAACACCATATATATATATATATATATATATATATATATATATATATATATATATATATATGTCTATATAAAGTAATGGTTCACGTGGAATGAAAGTTGTATACACCAAAGGTGATTAGTGTCGTCACATTTAAAAACACATTTCACGTCACTGAGAGTACAGCTTCGTGGTGTAAAAAAATCACTTTCACAAAAGTTGTGTTTGATTCGGAAAGATGCCTCCAGTTTGTATGAGGTTAAAAATATTAATCGGTCACATAAATGATCATATATATATATATATATATATATATATATATATATATATATATATACATTTAATAAATTACTCTTTATTATTAGATGAAATAGTTTACGTTCGAGTTAACGTTAAGTTGTCATTTGATTCATATCCCAAAAGTAAATACAATTTAAAGTACACAAGAACGAATTACCTGCTACGTCACCGTCGGTTTCAAATACTAGCAGCCTTTACTTGAATACTTTTGCATAAAAGAGGCTTTTCCAGACATTACTACTAAAATTATTTTACTTAGTACTACTCTGGCCCTCAAGTATTCTCCACATTCGATATTTACTTATTCTTACTAGAAGACAATATAAGTATCATCAAAATTTTAGACTCGTCATAAAACTTATCTTCCTTGCCTAAAACGCGGGAAAAAAAGTAATAAAAATTATTTTTCATGATTATTACTATCACGTGCGTGAAAACTGCATGACTTAAATTTACAGGTAGAAGCATTCGGACGGTTATATACTTCTGCAAAATAATTATGTTTGTAAGACAGTGACAAGTACTGCCACAATATAGGAGGGTTTTGTTTATTACAATTTTTATTTGAAAACGTATATTAATATTAACTACAATTTGTGTAGTCATCAAAACAGTTTGGTGGAAATAATTTGAATTTTTAAGGTGAGCTTTATGTTGATGAAATTGTTTTATTTGTTTAAAATAAAATAGTACTGTCACCAGAAAAAAATTTTAAATAATAATTACTGTAACGCATAAGAATAGTTTTAAATTCGCTAATATAAATTTAGAAATTTTATCTGCAAGCTCAGTAAACTAAAATAACAATTTTTTGTTGTAAATGAAACTATTTTAACTGGCGCAAAGACAGACAAATATTAATGGTACTAAGCTGAACCGATGATGCCGATTTTACAATACATATATACACGCATTTACATACATTAAATACATACATCATGTTTTTGGCCTGAATCATATCGAACATTACTTCATTTACTCAGAAAGTGCACTCAGAACAGTCAAAATTACATAAGAATTGTTAAACAGTGAACAATATGTATTTATCGACTGAAGGGTGTAACTCGATAATATTTATTCGTTAACAGACAGCGTAAAATTTGCCTCTATATTTAAATTTGTATTATAAATTTTATAAACAACTATTTACTTGACTGCCTTACTTGCTAGTATGAGTCCACTCGTCTAAATTATTTATGAATGGTGAGTATTCTCTTCTATAAGATATATTGATGTACGGTTGCTATTGTAATGTAAAAATATTAAACATCAGTAAAATGACATTCATATCTATCAATGCATTTATTTATCATTTTAATTTTTCCGAAATAAAATAATTTTATTTGCTCTCTTTAAAATCGCCAGTGTGTACAAATAAAGTACATATTTTATAGCATGTCAAAATTTACATGATTCACAGAAATGTGAAAACTCCGTAACAATATTTACAAATTTTAGTTTAAGGTTGAATTTAAGCAAAACAATGCCTAGACTGCAAATGTTCGTGTTATTTTGCGCAAAGTGTTTCTGTTTGGGCCAATGTTGTTTATGTTTAGCATGTGTGTAGGTTAGAAAAATTCTCTCTCTCTCTCTCTCTCTCTCTCTCTCTCTCTCTCTCTCTGTGTCCTCCCTTTTTGTACTCTATGTTCTGTAGATGTTATACTGAAATGTTTTGTTGTTTTGCTTATTGTTTCTGTCGTAAACAAATCAGACGGAGTAATATCCAATAAAGGTGTCGGTTTCGTGTGAAATTTTGCAGTGTTCCTGCTTTAGGTAACTGCACTCTCGACTGAAGAGAATTTCACAGAACAAGCATACTCCTTGATTCAACAATATTCTGCGTAAGTATGTATGAAAAACCTCGTTCTACTGGCGTTACGAAAAGTAGCCACTAGAGTGGCAAAATTTATTTTAATGACGTAGTCACTAATAATAATATTAGCGATGAAAAAACGTATGTTTTCCATCTGTGTGAAGGTATTAGGCGTGTTTGAGTCTTAGATGTGTGAAAGCTGTAAGGACGAGACATCACAGGCATCACACGTCCACCTAGCCTCTAGGCGCAAGTTACAGAACTGGAGTGCAGTCTTCTAACCAACATCTATCCTGTATGAGACTTCCAGAGGCCATCCTATCATTTTATGAAGTAATAACTCTACCCGCGACATCGTTCGCGTCATTTTTGTCCTGGGACCCTCGTTCTGATCCAGCCTGTTCCCTGGTAATTTTCACACTGTTTCCAGTATTTTTTTTTTTTTTTTTCGTGAGATACCTTCACAGGTGCATGCACACCGAAGTTTCACTGCAATCCGATGAATGGTATGTACAACAATTTTCATGATGATCGGTTGAACGGTATATGAGTTGTATACGTCAAATAGAAAAGTAAGTAATATTTCAGCTTCCTAAAATATGTGCGTGTTTAATATCATAGTAACATCTTGTCTTAATGTCTCACACGGAATAAGAATCCAATACCATCACCCCACATACTTTAACGCAGCAATCCTCAGATTCCTTATGTGTATATAGGCCTCAGCCCAAAGAAGTTTGTTAACAAATTGGAGGGTAAAAAGTAATAACTTTTGATTATTTCTAAATGTCATTCCAATTTTGGGAAGTTCTGTAACATTTTAATAATTTTCACACTCTTGATTGGCGCATTGTAAATATCATGAATTTATTTTTAGATAAACACTTACGTAAGCTTAATTTATAGGAACAAAATCATCTCGATATCTCAACGAATTTAAGAGGTACAGAGGATTAATTGTAAACACATTATATTTTTTTAACTGCATTCAAGGTCAAATTTTGAAAAATCCTGACGTACATTTTTTAAACATCTTCGCAACCATCGTTCTGAAGTAAAACTCATCTCGATATCTAGATTAGTTCAAGAGACAGTGAGGATTATTTAGAAAACGCATTTTATATTTTAAACGCCCTTCTAAGATAAATTTCCAAAAATCCCATACATAATTGTTATATATTTACGTAAGCTTCAATCTGAAGCAAAAATTACCTTCATAGCTCAAATGGCTTAAGAGTAATTGTGAATTTATTGAAAACACATTTCACACCTTTTAATCCCATTAATCTTTGAATTTCGAAAAATCGAGAAATTGGGCAACATGCATACGCAATATTTTGAAGTAAAAAATGTACGATAGCTCTCTGGGTTAGTGAGATATCATCCGGTATTCGTAAAAACATTTCACAGCTTTTCATCCACTTAATTTTAGAATTTTAAAAAATTCCTTTCTTAGTGCTCGCCTATGACCTACAAAAAACTCCTGTGCGAAATTTTGGGCTTCCAGACCCAACGGTTTGGGCTGTGCGTTGTCTGTCAGTAAATCACTGTTAGGATTTTATTAAGTAGATATTTGAAAGCTTAATTAATGAATAAACCAGGCTATAACGCAAAAGTTAAAAATTAATTGTAAAACGTCTGGATTCGTAAATGTTTGAAGTAAATTTTTTTCACAAAGTAACGTATATATTGCTTGTACTTATTTTTGTTTCCGCTAATGTATGTGTTTAACGTTAGTCTTAAATATCAGTAAATCGACAAACTATCTCTAATAGGTCGAAAAAGAAATTCATTTAATGTTTCTTTCTTGCCGAATGCTTTAGATTAGCAAATACGAAAGTATTCTGAAATAAATTTCTATACACAAACATTTGCTTTTATGTACTTTAATTTGACTGAGATTTTCAGATTATTGTATTAAGATTTAGGCCTTTAAAAACTTTAGCCAAAGTGGCGTAAGGGATTAAAATGATTAATAAAATATAATTTTGAAGCTAACCATGCTTTGATATTCGCTACAACGTATGGTTTTAATGATTGGTCAATTTGTTTAAATTATTTTGGCTACTCGTAAAATGTTGTAATGAAGTAAACAGCTAACATGATCTTCAATTTGAAAACTCTGCAAATTGTATTTCCGTCATCTTAAAGTTCCTTTTCTGGTTTTCTTGTCAAATATACGCATGGGAAGATAATAATTACTCTCTTTTTGCAGTGATATTTCACGAATTTAACGATATTGTAGAGTTCAAACTGCTGTTAGGCTACTCGCAGTAAAATGACAATTTTGATGAATGTACTTTTACTATCATGAATATTAAAGAGTATGTAATATATGTTGAGTTTTGAGTACGATAAAACGTATATAATATGTTTTATTTCTCACGATCCTATTTTATAACAAATTATGCTGAAAATATACAAATTGGATAAAAAAAATTTCAGTTCTTCCAATGTTATCATTTTACCTAAATAGTTTATACATACCACCGTGTCAAGATTGCCTTCACGTGAACGTTTTAGCTATTATAGAAGGCGAGGGTAATAGAGTCGTATTATTGTTAATCGAACAAAAGTTTGTTAATTAGGTTATAAGTATTTGGTTTTTACACTTATAGTACATGTGTTACCCGGCCTTCTTTACACGACCGGAATATGTTAAGTGCTTGAACACAAAGAGCATTTGGAAATGCGGGTAGTTATTCCATTTTCCCCCTTGTGGTTTTTACATGCATTCCGCCTTTCTCTGCGCTCGCCTAATGATCACCAGAGGCTGTCTTTACGGCTGCACTCTCTTTCCATCACAGAAAGCTTCTAGCTGTAATTGCTGTTACGAGCGATGTGGAGATGCCCCTAGCATACTCTCCTTGCTATCCACACTGGAGTGGCTAATCCAGGCATATGCATGGTCAACGACAGCTGAAAAAAAAAAAAAAACTCCAACATTATCTTTTGAAAAAACTTAAATGGATTTAGATGGTAAAATTTAATGTGTTAAACATTGGTGACCTGAAAAACGCAGCAGTGTTTCAGGTGGCATTTTATAACTTTTGATTGTGAGACTTTGAGTCTATTAACTGTTACTTCTAACCACAGTTAGTCAATTGCAATTGAAATATAATTCCTGAAGAGAAAATCTTACTCATTGTTAACTATTCACTGTGTAACAAACATATTAGTTTTTTATATAATGTAGGAGCCTAATATGTCCAAGTACGTAATTTTATTTTAAAGGTTCCAAAAAAATATTCGGAAAAGTTTCTTGATAACATTAAATAGTTACTGTTCCTGTATTTATGTACATATGAAGGGGAGTGTTGTGGTTGATAGGCATATTTTCTAATCTATTATTCTACGAGAAATTGAAACCCTGATTTCTGAAAGGGACCATAATAAAATAAATGTGTAGTTTCAAGATTAAGCGAAATATGTCATCTGCAAGTATACACGGACTTTTTAGTTTCATTTGGTACGTCTGATCTGACGTATAAATCTTCTATAAAAAAAACATGCCCTACATTTACATTACGCACAGCCCAAACCGCTGGACATAGAAACGTAACATTTTGAGTCGTGCTTCACTTCAGATCGCAAGCTCTCAATAAGAAAGGTGTATTCGAAACTCACTCCCTAAGTTGGTATAAATTACTAAAACGTATTTTCGATTAAAACTCGATATAGCTCGACCCCTGTGTATTATCGTAGGGATATACACATCTTTAAAACACGCATACAAATTTATAAAAATCCCATTTTAGAAATTTTAGAAATTCTACTCTGAACGCTGTTGTTGTTCAAAATTTTATTTAAAAGCTTTAAAATGTTTGATTGGTTTGTGACTTAACATCCAAGAAACTGTTACAAAGTAACCAAACGAAAAATAATTTTTGTGCTTTTTGAACAAACTTACGAACATTTTAACATTAATATTGTGCATAACAAATTTCATAAATTAGAAACTTATATTACAATACACTCGATGAATTGCTTCTTCACTATTTTAGAAACTTCCTTATCAAATTCTCGGAACTCAGACGGCCATTACAAATCAATATGTTTTCATTACTTGAATATTTTACTATCAACTTCAGCATTAGTTTAAAAATTAACCTCTTCTAACATCTTATTAAATATTCAATAGCACTTTTTTCTCGTTTATTGGTGTATTTAAGATTGATTGTAAAACGCTTATTGACATTGTAACTACCCTGCATCGCCTCTTGGACTTTAGAGTTCTGGCAGCGGCGGCAGTGCGGTCTTTGTTTATGGATTTAATTTGCTAACGATTCTACGGCAGGTTTAAATCTACCTGACGGGTTTTTCACTTGCGATAATACTCGTATAAACTCCACTGCGACATTTGTATAATTTTATGAAATTAATTTTCAAAATATTTGATAGATTTTACTCGGGATATTTATGAACGCTTTTAGAATATCTACAGACATACAAACACTTGATGTAACTGACATAAATATAGGTTTTCCTAATTAGTTGCTCAAATTTCATAAAATTTTTCAGAAGGATTCAGAAACCCTGCCTCACGAAGAAAGAGAGATTTTAAAAATTTCCAAACTGCGCCACATTTTTAACATTCGCAGAAACAAGAAATATGTTGTAAAAGCCAACAAATACATCAAATCTGCTTATTATAATAGACTGCAAAAGTCTACGTCAGAGTAGACCACTGAATAATGTTAACACAACTGAGAATATAGGGGCCGCAGTGGTCGAGGGGTCAAACCTCTCGCCTCTTACCAAGGGGATCCGGATTCGATTCCCGGTGGGGTCCGTCCCCGGATTTTCGCATGTGGGAATCGTGTCGGACAATGCCGTTGGTCGGCGGGTTTTCTCGGTGATATCCCGTTTCCCCCGACCTTTCATTCCAGCGCTGCTCCATTCTCACCTCGTGTTACCCCTCGCCAGTGCTGAAGACCTCGATGTTAAGCGCTGACCAAATCTCTCGCTCTCACTGAGAATATATTCAAATATTAGTGCATCACCCAAGGATTATGCAACGAATCCTAGAAAGAAAGTTGAAGAAAACGAAGTCAATGATTGTGTTTGATAAAACCGAGCATAGGGTATATTTTTACGTACATATTAATCGTAATTTATAACTGCACCTTTTCTTACAAGATGCTATTTCACTGAATTTAACGTTAGTAGTATCTAGTATGTTTCACTTACATTACATTAAAATTACTTATCTTACTGTACGTATAATAAGCCATTACTTCTGTGCTTGTGTTTGTGTGTAGGCGCGTATCTGTCCAATTTTGTATTACAAAAGTATAAAAAATTCAGCCTTTATAAGATTTTTTCATGTTGAAAAATATGATGCCCGAAATTTGTTATCTCCCAGAAAACAAACAATTTTCTATCACGTCACTTTAAGAAATCTGTGAGTATGTTTTCTTGTTTACATCCAGGCATACCTGTACACACGTACGTTTTTTTATATGTATTTTTGTGTATATTTGTATATGTATATGTGAATCTGACCTTATGATTTTTTTTTATCTTAACGCCATTGCTTAACTTACACAATCTCTTTTGGTAATTTTAAACTGACTTTTATTTTAATACAATGCACGTTTTAATATTCATTAAAGGCACCCAGCTAAATGATATTTTAAAAAATACAAGTCATTAAAGGGGCAGGGTTACCAATTTCTGAGCCGCTAACTCCTATCACAAGGACGAGACTAACGATTGAAAACAAACCCGGTGTGATTTGAAATATAAGTGATTTATTTCTGCAATTTTTAGAGCAAATGAGTTCGCAACAGTTGACCTAATTTGAAGAATTTCAGGAGCTTTTGTACAATGCCGTCAATTGTGGTATTTATATATGTACTATAGATGTCCGTATACCATATGTTTATTTATTAACTACATCCGTGTATATATATATATATATATATATATATATATATATATATATATATATATAAACACACATATTTATACACATATATACATATACATACACACTTGAAAAAACATTTCAATATTTTCATACTAATATAATATATACTAGTTTAATAATTTCAATCCAACTATAAAAGCTATTTTCAGCCGCGTCTTAGGCAAGAATTCAATAGAAAAATTTAACATAACAAGTAGTAACGTGATGAAAATAAACTTTGCAACATAAATTATGCTATAGAAGGCAGCTGAATCGTTTAACGAAACTGTGGTATATTCTTCACAATTTACGTCGAACTCTTTTATTTTATTCATGTGGCGCTTTCGTAATAGTTACAAAACTCTCCCCATAAACCATATTCTAACCTGGAATGTGTATTACGTATAAGGTGCCGTGCCCTATAAGGACTAACTGGAGCGTGTATTTAATATATATATATATATATATATATATATATATATATATAAATGTACGCTCCAGTCAGTCTTTATAGGGCATCTTCATAAAATATAAAATAATATGAGAATAATAATCCCACACAGCACAGGCAGCTAAGTATATCCTGTAAATACATCTAATGTTCGAAATACATCTCGTTCATCATATAAGTACTCTAAGATATTTTAGTAGCACGTACATTGTTTTATGATTCTTGAGAGTACGTAACATAGGGATGCTTAGATTACAAAATAATGATTAAATTTCCCTCAGAAATTACATTAAAAAGTTATTTAAGTATATTTGAGGCGAAATAACCTTTGGCAAATAACCCAAGTATACCCATTGTATATCCAAAATGTATCTCCCTTGGGTATCCCTAAAGTACATCCACTTGAGATCCAGAACGTGTGTATGAGGGTTATCCACTCTTACTAAGTAAGTTATTGCTCTAACGACTGCACAAGAATTACATTAACAAATATGGACTACCGACGAAACTAACAATCCTTTACTGTGGGATATGTCTGCTCTTAACGTGAATCTTCTGGTTTTCCTGGTATGAATAAGGTTGAACATTTCAGCAAGACATCTGATTAATAAATTTATATTTTTCTGAATGAGTTTCTTTATATGGGCAGAGAGTTATAAATATTTTTTGTAGGATTTTTTGGGCAATCATTAGGAATATTTATATTAAAAATGTTTGTAACACTCTATAAATATAATATTTATCTCTCATCTGAACTTCTGTTTTGTAGGTAAGAACAAAGATACAGGTTAGCAAAGAGATATCGTGAGGTAATGTTTAGCACGCTAAGTTGAAACTACGTGTTTGTAGGTTAGAATCCATCACATCAATACAGATTGATTGTAAAGGAGAAAAATATGACCAAGGTATTTATTTCGGAACGAGTTACAGTTTATATGTACACTGTTAAAAATTTCCGTAAATTCACGGAAATATTTACAGAAAAGTACTGTAATTTTACGAAAGTGGCTTCCGTAATATATTGTTTACGGAAATTCGTCCGTATTGCCAGTAACTTTCCACAAATTCATGAAAATATGTTTCTACAATTTTAAAGCGGTTTTTACTGTGTTTCTTAAAAAAGTAGTATTAATAATCACTATGAATCGAGGATGTCAAATACAAAAGTTGTCTCTTATAAAGTTGATATCTTACCACTGCACGGAACTCATTTACTCATAATTTGTTACTTTTATTCAATGGTTAGGGCTTATGCCTTAATTATAAAGTCGTGGGATCGAATCGTAACAACTTCGAAAAAATTTTCAGGTTCCTAAATAGTACGTCAGAATCTCGATAACACATAGCCAATAAGAAAATGTAGTATTTCTAGAAAATGGAGTGCTAGTAGATGACAGAAATTTAAATTTTTTTGCGGAAAACGGATTGTCCGTTATATTACAGAGGGTTCCGTTGTCAAGAAAAACTGAGTGTCCGTTACTTTACGAAGATTTCTGAATAATGTTTTGCCAGTATTTTTCCTTAATTTCACGGAAATATTTTCTAACAGTGTACACTGCATATGCGTGAAGACCACCACATCTCCTGCGGGAATATCTAGCAGAGGTCATGTGGGGATAGCCATAGGATGTCCTGAAAACATTGATTCGGAAGTCCTGCAGATATCCTGGGAATATCACAGGGAGATCCTGCAGGTATGTCCCACGGATTGCGTGCGGGAATATTACACGGAGTTTTAAAGCCGTAATTTGGTAATCACACAAATATCTTGGAAATATCCCAGGGATATTTTAGGATATGGTTATCCGTAGGACATCCTAAAGAGTCTGAATAAATATCATCCGGATATTCTTTGTGTGTCCGTGTGCTGTGTGGAACTTTTATAGCGATTCAATAACAGAACGATTGATAATATTCATAATAGTAACAAATATACTATATTTATTGATTAACTGTTAATTAATATACAGCTAATGTAGTCTATGTTTTCAAAATGCTAAAAATTTTAATTTTAAAAGCGCAGTTGCTCATGTTTACAAGAACGCAAAACACAGTGAGAACACACAAATAGCACATCTAAGTTTGCATATTACAACAAACGAGTCAGCTGGACATGACCTGTCATATGTCAACAACCGACTGTAATCGCCTACGTTTAACGTGTTAAGTTCTTCGTCATATACATGACATTTCCGGTGGAAACAGACATACGTTATGGTGTGACAGTAATAACTATTCTGAGAGGAAATATTCAGCAAACTAATTCTCTACTTGCAGGTTTTATTCTTATCGTTTTACAGTTTTCAGGGACTGACTAAACATGTCGCAGTAGAGTCCGCAATACAAATATGGTATGCGACTCCCAGCGTTTGCCACGCTGGTGGTGACATTTTGAAAATATGGCTCTCTGGTTTTAAAATTATTTAACTTTCAATAATAGGTGTGCGAATTCTGACAGCAAAATAACGAAAACCTAACTATTACAGGACTACTGCGAGAGCAACGTACAAGGTGTTAATTTGCTTAGAGTGTTAGTCATCGGACAAGAAAATAATTGAGGACTTAACATTCAAAAGGGTCTAAGTACCATTTTCGACAAAAATTAGTTAAGTACGTAGAAAGGTGCCATAACATTACGTCGACGACATACCTAAAGTGATATCTCCAAGTGATATTCATGCGCGCCGTACATCAGCACAATAAGATGGTTGGAGTAATATCAACGCATTATAGTTCAATAAAAAAAATATATATTGATGTTCACAAGTGTTTTGTATTAGTTACTGTTCGATTGCTCCTATTTACTACTTTCCTATTGTAAATAAATATGTGAACACATTTGGATAATTCCTTGCTCATTTGTTTGTCGCAATATACTGTTTTCGTCATTATCTCGAAACCTACCTTTTGGCACTTAGCCCCTTATGAATGTTAAGTATTCAATTTGTTACTGAAAATATGATAAACATTTGAGAAAATCTCGTTTTTAAATATTATATATATGCATGATAATATGTATTTCATACGAGATAGCGTATATTTCTGTGTCATTTGTCAACATATAAGTTCATAAAAGTAGACCTCACTGCGTGCGGCGCGGTAGCAATTTGATAATGGCTCGCTGACTTCCCAGCATGAAACACATACATAATGGACTACTAGAAACACTTGATTTAAAATAAACTATACATTATAAACACACATGTGAGGACTGTCGTACTTTATAAACACATATCAAACAATTAGCGTTGTTTAGAACAGGCCATATTCTGTATTTCTGTGGTATGTATGATTCTACTGTGTTTCTAACATCTGTCAGTACTTGTGTATAAAAGTTTTTAACGTCTCCTGACTTATATAATTAAATACTGTTATGTACGATGCACGGATGCCTTAGCCAGACTAATCTCCCTCCCCCCCTCACACCCCTCTACAGCCAGCAAGCTCCTCACCGCAGCTTCCATGCTCCTCTTCTTGGTTGCCTTGGTGACCGACGTCTCCGCAAATTGAGACGACGCCATTAAAGCGTTCCGCCGTCTCGCTTTAAAGCTCGATGAACTGAATATCTTTCAGCTTACGGCCGCGTAACTTTCCTAATTGTACGAGGAAAACGGTTCCGTTCGCGCCGGGAGGACTGTGAAGTCGCGCGCCGTCTGGAAGAGGAGCGAAATACGCGTATTTACTGTCGCTTGTTGGAGATCGTTCAAGTGATTGCTCTACGTTCGGCGGGACAGAAAGAAAGAGACAGAGAGAGTAGCAGGATCAACGACAGGCATATGTAAATCGACTGAAGATGTCGCTTTTTTCACATGAAAATTTTAATTGCAGTTTTCTACTACAGTAATTAAACATGATTCGACAAGAGAAAAACTATATTTTCCGTACACTATTTTAATGAAAGTATTT
Source organism: Medauroidea extradentata (assembly GCA_003012365.1). NCBI lineage: Eukaryota > Metazoa > Arthropoda > Insecta > Phasmatodea > Phasmatidae > Medauroidea > Medauroidea extradentata. The sequence goes on along the minus strand of PNEQ01127494.1, from coordinate 17,053 downwards.
TCTCGATTATATTTGAAGGATCTTAAACAATTTATATCACGTCTAAAATTTACACATACAAAAGTTTTGTAATTTTACGTATTTGTACATTTAACTACGGTAAACGGCGACAATAAGTGTAATTTTACATATGTATTCCTAACAATAAAAAATGTGTAAAATATTTCTTTAAAAACCAATAAGTATAGAAAAATGCGTGACAAATAGCACTTATTAACCGACGTGCACAATAAAAGCACTGATCACTGCAAGGTAAATAACTTTCACCAACACAACGAGCAAACGTTTTGCCAGAATTTTCACGCGTTCGTTTAATATAATTTCTTGCTCCGGAACAAAATGTACAAATATTCAGCGTCAAAGTTGTGTCCAATAAGTACGTCAGCGAAGCCAGAAACAATACTGTTGGATTGTTGTTGTTTACCTTATTTTATTAGTCTCCCCTCCTTGGTTTGACATTGGCTTCGAGAAACCTGTAATGTTCAAGTGATGCATTTAGTATTGATACATTTACAGCGCCCTCTATACAGGATGTTTCTGAAAGTGTATTACTGACTTTGCAAGATATTCCCATGTACAGATATTACGTTAAGCTATCAAATAGAAGTTTTGGATCAGCACAAATGTTATGGGAGAATGTTGCGATTGAAAATTTAAACTGTAAAGAAATATTTTATTTAACAATAAACAAGCAAAGAAGAAATAAAAATAGAATTTACAGTTGCGGTCAAGTAATAAATAAGACCTGCAATTAGCGAAAAAAAAAAATGGTTTGAATACCTTTGACCTTCAGTAGGTAGTTAGGTTGCTTACACTACATATGTATCGCGTGTTGCCTACCTGTGAGGTTCCGAGATTTCCAAGTACATTTTCTCGAAGACGGTTCACATGAGGGTGTTGCCACAAGGCGACCATTTTTTATTAATTGGGGTCATGCTTCAAACTGTAATTTAATAAGCAAAAAATGAAAAATTGTTTCTAAAAGAAAAAGGCTGACATACCTCGTTATCTACTGAAAATGTAATGTATTCGATTTTTTTACAGTTTTCAGTTCTTCTAATTACTGAACCGCGCTCGAAATTTACTTATTTATTTCTCTTTGCTTTTGGTTAATAAATGTGGTTTTTTAATGACGAATTTCTCCCATATCTGCTCCATCCATAAAGCTTGACTACATCCTAACTTCACCATTTTTGTTTTCAGAAGGAATCATTTTACAACAAGTTTTCAAAACAGTTTTAAAAACATCGCGCAATTCATCTAGATATTAATTTAGTGATTTATCTTTAAAAATATTATTGAATTGTATTAATGATTAGTTTTATAAAGTAGAAAACCTATTGATGATTGTTTTATAGAATTATCCATATCTAAAAAACGTTGGAATGTTCAATTTTCTAACAGTTCTGTCCGTGTAGTTAGATACACTGCGATACGCTGTACATCAACATAGTGTTTCCGGTGTTCGTATGCTGGCAAAACTGTTTTGCATTCATTACTCATACAGCAATATTAAGGGCGCAACCCACCTGCGTGTTAGATTCCCATAGTGATAGAGCCATTAGGACAACCTTGAAGCGAGCATCAAATTACACATCGCCACAAAGAGCCAAGCACAAAGCTAACGCGAAAGAGTGCCACCGATTCAGTTTTACTATGGGACTGTGAGCGGAAACCGTATAATAGTGGAAAGTTTGTAGCAAAATTCAGTGAACTTTTCTATCTGAGTTTCGCATACTAGGTTACTTACATTCTGAAATACGGCAGTCAGAAAATAAAACTATTTTAAGCAATGTTGCAGGGCTTCAAAACAGTGTTCTTCAACGAGCATGGTAACTTAAAATCCCTATACAGCTGGCACTTGAACTGCGTTTTGCAGCGTGTGAGAAGAAACGTGATTTTAAAATATACTACTTATTGTGCGTTAGAAACCTTTGTCTTCGAAAATAAAACGAATTTAAAACTATGCCCCTTATGTTTTCTAAATATTGTGCTTAGAAACATGGCTTTGTTCACATTTAAATGGCTAAAAACTATGTTTCGACTAATTCCCTTTAGGAAAGATATGCTTATGAGACTGTTTTGTGTGTCTGTATGTCCCCTAATATATTTTAAACAGTACTCGGTACTCAACTAAGTTATGACAGAATGTTATGTCATGACTTGTGAACATGACGTATTTTTTTAATTGTGTACTCGTTGTAATAATTGTGATGTACCTTGAGTGCTGTGAATCACAGCAGTAGCAGACGTAGTTGCGTTAAACGCCGCTCATGGTTTACAGGAAATATTAAAAATAATGTTGTATATAATTGCAGTATTTTAGTCGAAGAGTTATTAACGGTTTTATTTATCATATTTGCAGCTGACCCTTCCCATGTATCATAACCACTGAATATACGATATTTTCAAATAAATATGTATTTTATTTGCGTTCCAAGCTATTTACGTTTGAGTATAACAGTATTTCATGTAGGAGACAAACGTGTAATATCGCCAAATATTTTTTACACAGTTTTATTATCTTAACCAATAAACACATTCGCCATTTACTTCATGGTAAAACCCGTATAATGCAAAGCTAGCTCAACTACTATAGTACATTTCAGAAACAAAAGAAAATAGTAGGTAATACACAAAAGTTTCAACTGAAATTGCTATGGTTCTTGCTTACTGATGGTGTATATCATCCCTGCGACTTTTTCGCTCCATTCTATATGCGTACCTGATAAGCTTTACACAGTTACACGGTAGCCTATATGAGACACAAACCTATGTTGCTGAATGGAAAGTTAAGCTTATGACGTCTAGCGTCTGTAAATTATTGTGCGCATTGTATGGCTGTGTGTATGTCCTTCATCAATATCTTTAAGACCCGAAGGCAGATTTTCATCAAACTTGGTCAGGGACCAACATTAACAGTACCTGCATAACTTGTACATGATTTCATTATACAATAACCTCGTTTTAGATTTTATTTTAAATGATCTCTTGTTTCTTCTGTTTTGGTGATAGTTACTTTTTCATCTTAAACGAGAGTAGGCATCAAAAATCTGTTTGGCCGTTTTCTTTAAACCGATTTTTGCAGTGACATTTTTTTTAAAACAAGAAATTGTTCTACTAAAAATCAATAAACCGGAATTTCGTTAAATACACAATTAGCTAAAACCATAGTTTTTACTGCCGTAAAAGATCAGCCAACATGGAGAAGACGATTAAATACAAAAATGCCAAACAGATTTTTTATATCTTCTCTCGTTCAGGCTTAAAAAATTAACATCGCTAAAAAAAAAGTAGAATCAAGCGAGCAGGGCATTAAGTGATTTCATATATCAGGAACCATTCTTCGCAATTCAAACCTAATTTTCTATTTTGATACTTCAACATCTGATTGTTTCAGTGAATGAATGAAGAGACTACGCGGTACTCAGAGCCGGGGGGAGGGGGAGATATTAATATGGAGCGGCGCAGGAATGTAGGTCCGGGGAGAAATGGGATATACCAAATGAAACCAGCTGAACAACGACATGTTCTACCGGCACGACTCATACATATAAAATTCTGGGTCGACACTGTCAGGAATCAAAGCAGGGTGATTTGCATTAGATCAGCCATTAGTAATATGGCAAGACATGACAAATGTTCGTCCAGTTATATTTTGAGAACTACACATTTCTTACTTTGACCGTTCGTGTGCCAAACTTTAATTTTAATAGGATATATTGTTGTCAGGTAACAATGTTGGACGATAGAACAACGTGAATATACAAACATTTCATGTCATTTTTCGAATTCTACGAGACCATATTAGACACGCACAAAGACGACACGATTGTTGACAGACGCGCAAGCCTAGACCTTATCTAGTGTCTGCTGTATAGAGCCCTTGACAATGATATTCTGTCCTTATCCAAGGTATTCTATATTCATAAATTGGCAAAATTGGCACATGTCAAATAGTATCGGACGATCATACTGCACGCATTTGAAATGCGTTGTATACGGCGCTCTTGATATGAATTTTAGACATAGTTTTTGAAACGATAATTACAGATGTTAAAAAAGTGCCCTCGTAGGTGTAATAGACTGTAGTTGTGTTGCAGAAGGAAGAGTGCGAGCGATCATCTACCCACGTCTGGATTAACGGGGAAGGGTGGGAGGTGGGTGGTAGAGTTTATCTGACGTAGACGCGGTCGAAGCTTGCACAGCGGGTTGATTGACTGGCCCCTGGACGCGACCCCAGCGCGCGGACCACCGGGGCGCCGGTAATTTAATACTCGCTCAATTAAACCCAGGGAGGGGAAGACAAAACCTGCCGATGCCGTGTCACGACTGATAGGCATCGTGGGCTGGGGCTGCCGCACGAACATCGGCTCGTTATCAACCGAGACGTAGGGCCGACCCTGACAGTCTTGCCGTCTGTCCAACTCTTGCCTCAGCCACACCATCCGCTTACTTGTATGGCAGAGACAAGTCTCCAGAGGCGGAATTCACGGTCAAATACTTGTTCGGCACATAGGTAGTAATGCTTACTCTTCAAACATTACTCATATCAACAATGAATTCAGAAACGTATACTTTACGAAGAAATTTATAAACCAGCACTACCTATAAGCCCAAGCTGTACTCGCTGAAGTATCCAAATAAGTAACGCTACAATATCAGTACCAACATAACGCAACTGAAATTTTATTTCGTTAATAGCAGTTAGGCCTGCTGCAAGTATTCTGGAAAAAGGCGTGGTGGGGTGGGGGTGGGGCGACTGCGGCATAGGATTGTTAAGGCCACTAATGCCCGAATAAAAATTTTAATTACATTTATTTGCTAAATTCTTACTTAATTATTGTATATGTAATTAATGAACATTTTACATCAACAACATTGTAGGTGATCCAGGTTGACGTCTCGTCGACAGCGAGGTTATAACAGATGGAGACATACAACTTGGTGCAATGACAGGAGCTGGGAGAGTAATCGGCCATGGCATATGTTAAGGGGGGAGTTCACGCCAAATTTGAATGGTTTTAATAATTTTTATTTTTATACAATATATGGTTTGTTTTATAAATATATAAATATAAATATATATGTGTGTGTAATGGTTTTTGTAGTGGCAAGTAAAAGACCAAATGTGCATAAGACGGTTTAATACACGAAACGAAAACCAGCTGACTTACAGAAATGAAATAATTCACACTCAATAACAGTGTCAAGGACAACGTCAAGAGGTATGTAAAAGTCCTCAGTGACATTTTATTGCATTTTAAAAAAAAAATGTAAAATTGCCAATTTTTTGTTTCAAATTCAACAATTTTTTAGAAATATAAAACGTATTCAAATGTAAAATTCATACATATCGTGATGTAGCCCGTGACACTGTTATTCAGTGTGAATTATTTCATTTCAGTAAGTCTTTTGGTTTTCATTTTTTATATTAAACCGTTTTATGCCAATTTGGGCTTTCACCTGCCATTATATAAAAAGTATGAAAGCTACAATATTATCATTGCTGTAAAAAATAGTCTATATATATATATATATATATATATATATATATATATATATATAACACACCATACCTCGTATGAGCATAACATTTTTCAAAACTATTAAAATTTTGCAGGGAGCCCCCTCTTAAGGAACCATCCCAACATTCAATTAGAGCGATTTTGAGAAATCATGGAATATCGAAAGCAGGATGGTTGGAGCCGGGGATCGAATCTTGGTTCTCCCAAGCGCGAGTCCAGCATGTTACCATTGCACCACGTAGGGGTCAAGAGGCGGGCCACTTTTGTACTGAGGCCCGGGGCATTCTGTCCCTTTGACCTTTGACTCAAGCCGTGTTGCGTACTTGGCAACAGTTATACACTTGAAATATAATATTTGGCTACACTACGTTGTCAATTCCTATTTCAATTAATTTTCTTTTATTTTGTAAACATTCGAGCATGTCACATGAAAAAATAATTAAAAAGTCAAGAACGTATTTATTTAATGCGTTCAGAAATTTTTATTTCAGTAGTTCGCTAAATGTGAAATTAAAAAATTCATAAGACTCCACTTGCTCAAAAATATGTTTAATATGAAACAATATCGTACATGCTTTCAGAGAAGAATATGTTGCTTAAATAGTGTTTCACTTTGTATACAGCAAAGGTGTGCAAATAACAATAAAATAAAGTTCTTTAACGCCACTAATTATTCCCGAATGTACTTTGCTTGCCAATGTAACAAACAACCTCGTATTGCTAAGCTGGATAACAGCACATTGTAATTTTTTTTTTTGTATGAAGTGATGGAGTGGCCGGTTTTGTGTACTAAAATTTAAGGTTGTGATATCGTAATTAGTTTTCTGTCAGCTCCGAAAATCTTGCAAGCTACAAAAACGGCATTACTGTACACACATCGCACTCGGCGCAAGTTTAAGATTATAGGCGATACTGAAGTTGGTTCACTTCAATGAAATTAACATTTCTCTTGTTTTTATAAGCAGGTCCTAACATAACCACGGGGATTGTTTAAAAATTAGATACTCTTTTATTATAAATACTGAGCATGTGCTTGGCCCCGTGTCACGCTACAGCTAAGGTGTGAACAAAGCGCTTGCAATATGTCCCCGATGATAATTTTTTTGTAAATGAAATAAGAAGACGGGTTTTGAGTACATTTGAAACACCGATTTCTTCAGTATATGATAATAAAGACTAACAAAAAACAGACAGAACAACTATATTCCTATTCTGTAATTATTTATGTGTGTGTTGACAACGACCATATCTGGTCTTATGTAATTCATTTTTTCGTACTTTTGTTGCATTTTTATTTTCTTTGTATTTTTATGTTTCTGTGGGTTTATCTGCGATTTGGCAACATTCGAAAGCATTGGCGTATATCCATGATTACTCATCTTGTCATACATCCCCATTGCAAAAATCTTTCTAAGATCAACAGTGCTTATATATTGTCTGTCAGAACACACGTTCAGTACAGTAACTTGAGATAAACAATGTACAGGTCTCTCATAATTAAAGCAACATAATTTATTCGATTTGTTTTTTCGACATTATTTTGACCCTTTCTTTTCCCTTTCAGTTATCGCTATTTCGATGGTATTTTGTAAGACAATAAAGCAGTACTATTTGATAAATGGGAAAAATTTTATTTGTTACCTTTAACGAGAGATACTGGCAAATAGCGAAAAAATGTATAATTCGGTATAGTGTCCAATACTCTGCAGTATCTTTATCTCACTATCGGGGGCCGCGGTGGCCGAATGGTCAGACCATTCGCCTCCCACCAAGGCGATCCGGATTCGATACCCGGCGAGGTCGGACACCGGATTTTCGCATGTAGGAATCGTGCCGGATGATACCATTGGTCGGCGGGTTTTCTCGGGGATCTCCCGTTTCCCTGCCCTTTCATTCCGGCGCTGCTTCATACTCACCTCATGTCACCCCTCACCAACGCTGAAGACCTCGATGTTAAGCGTTGGCCACAATCTCTCACTCACTCACTTTATCTCACTATCATTCACCCTAAAGATTAGTTTGTTACTTTACCACACGTGCGTACAGGTGCGTTCAGAAAGTAGGTATGATGGACATCCATGGCAGCACTCATAAACTTTTTATAGAACAGTCAAATATATACCAAAGTTACCAGACTTGTATTGTAACAAGGGTAAAAACTGAAATATTTACAGGGCGGAAGTTTGGTAACTGTCCCCTACTGCGTTTAGGCTAATATCTTCCTAAATATTTTAAGAAGTTTTTTTTACAGCGTTGGATGATACATTTTGTGACACGTGTGAATCGTTTTGGTACAAGTTACACACATTCAGTGCTAAAGCTATACAGTTCTAACTATACCTGTTGAAGAGAGGATTAGTAGTGGAAATAAATGCTAGCCCGTATCGATTCAAAGGCAATGTAAACTACATCACGTTAGAGTCTGGCACATAGTCAACATTTCCACAAATTTCCAATGTCCATACACCGCAGAACTCGTCGTCAATTAATAGTTGAGAATTGTTAGTTGACGCCACTGACGTAGCATTTGACGTAGAGTCGCAGTCATTGTGTGCTTGTGAGTCGCTCTCTGTGAAGGTTTCTTGAGTTCTTTCGTATAGACATGAGCATTTGTGCTAGTTGTATTGTAGGTGGAACACAGGGTGTATGGCGGGTTGTTTGACAAAACACGGCTTGCCTGCTTCACCGGAGCAGGAAGAAGGATGTGACGGACACGCCCCTTGAGGTGTCAGTCCGCAATTTTCTACCCTGGTCGCTGTTATTCGCTTGTTTGCTGAGGGTGAATGAGTCAGAGCCCTTATACCCTCCCCCCTCCCGTATTGGCGCGGCGTGAATGAGGCTCGGATGTAACCTCCCACACGTCCTGCGGGACACGCCATTCAGTGTGGCCAGCATTGTGGTAGGGTGCCTGCCTGCATGTAGCCTACAAACAACGAATCTCCCCGGCCAAACTCGCTATCCCACTGCACAATAACCTCCACGCCACCATTCATCTGCAGCCTTGCATCCTGCTCCACCAACAATGCACTGTCGCCCTCCGGCGTTGTGTCGAGTTCCAGCAGGAAGTTCTCTTTCAACGTGGGAAAACATAATATTGCAAATAACACTTTGTTATTCTGAGGGAAAAAACGAAGTGACAATGAAAAGAAGCTTTCTTTATGAGATATAATTATCCGGTTTTCAATTTTTAAATTCATGAGAAGTTTCAGGATTTTATAAAACCATCTATTACGTATTTCCCTAGAGTTAATAATTTTTTTCACCTTGTTTTGGTTACAACAATCTCCATTTCTGATTTCATAGTTTAAATTGTTGATTTCGTCAGTTACGATTCACATTTCAAACAACAACGTGCGTTTACGAGGATTTATATTTCTTTTTTGGAATGTGTGAGACTATGTTTTCGCCTGTACGTCTGCTCCCAGTTCAACGGTCGATTAAATTAAGAGTCTATTTAAAACAGTTTATAGTGTTACAGTTTTGTTGTATGCATCTTTTCAGGCAGTAATTATAATTTTAATAAATACCGTTGAGCCAGTAAACAATTCAAATCTGTTTAATTTATTATATTACGTACTTTTAATTTAAAATTTAGAAATATGCCTCATGAATAGTTTCAGTATTTTATTAAATCATCGTTTTAGTAATTATTGAAATTATGTGTTTTTAATTCATGAAGTTGTGTGCAACACATATTCTTTGCCATTTTAGTATTGAAATTTTTTTAAAAATATTTGTGTAGGCCTATTGTCACAGATTTTACCTCAAAATTGTTTACTTAGTACAAAATAAGGATTTGACCATAATTTTAAGCGTTGAGATTTATAACAAACTAATAAAATCGCTTCACGTAGTATTTTAAGAAAACTATGTAATGAACAATAAAAGAAAAATCACTGCACTATCTAATAAATTGAAGTAATTACCTCCTCAGCAAGGAATTTATAGACTAGATAGGCATACTTGAGAAATTTTATCTAAAATATTTACAAAACATACATATTTAGTTTTACCTTTTGTTTGTATTTCCTATACATATGAGGTAGTGAACGAGAGAGATCGAAACAAGTGAAGTTCTAGCTCAACTTCCACAATGCAATGATACTCGTAAAACTCGAGTTCTGTTGATTTCGCTAGTTAGTGCCATGATTGCAGACATACGCATAGCATGCCTGCGATTGATTTAGTAAAGAAGTGAAATAACCACGAATTTTGCATATCAATAATAACGAATTTTACTCTAATAATGTTTCCTTAACCACTTTAATTTAATCATCTCAAACAATGTAACATCCAAAATTTGCACAGGCGAAATAATTCCGCTAAATTATAAGCGCATGTCATTTTTTAATGTAATAATATAAACATTACTATTTTACGATGCAGCATGTACTAGATAGAATACAAATTTTGTTGTAAATAGTATCATACGTAACAACTCTTATTGGGCGATGATCCATTATTTGTACTGCTCACGATGATCACCTTTTTTAATGTCTAAACAAGAGCAGTTATCGAAAACATTTACACGGCTTTGTGAAATACTACTTTTCCTATGTGTCTTATTCTCAATAACCTAATTATTTTATATATTCGGCTAGTTGTTCATAAATTAGAATTTCCTTGATTTAAAAATTATCTTAAACAATTGTGTATTTTGTCTTGAATTAGTCAACATAGTATTTAGATATCTGTTCTCGTTTAGGATTTAAAATAATAATAATCATAAAAACAATAGAAATTATGAAACAATAGACAGGCAGGCACGTTTCTAACTGGCGTCTTTAAACAAATCACAAAAGTACAAAGCAAGTTTAGGAGGACGCAGCAGATTATGTAAGTTTCTGTCCATGCTCATCGACAAGCTTACTACTTGAAGCACAAGCTTCTTCAACCCTTCTTACTCATCACAAGGCTTGAAAAGTCATACTTTTACGATCGTAAATTACTGAAGTATATTGCTATTTTATACAATAATTAATTCCCTTTATTCGAGGTTTCGAAAACAACTTTCTGTGACCAGTCCTACGGAGACAGCAAAATTATTTTCACTTTATACGTTTTCGAATTAGTTTTCTATATTGGTTGTTTTTTACTTTTAGTACTTACTTTATCTAGATAGATAAATTTTTTTTTCGAATCAAATAAAGCACTCACTACGACTTTTTTTCACGCTTCAAATAAAATATACAATTAAGTTACTGAACTTGATATTATGTAACCTTACATTTTTTATTGGTTTTATGGTGTTTATTATGTCATTCTGATAAAAAAGTATCTTATCTACTGTGCTAGATAGAACCTCTAAAATGTCTCTAGCATAAACAAACGAACCAAAGTCACTAAACTTGTAACTCCACAAAGATATTGCTGCCAGTGAAAAATATTGTAATGTTACGAGGCAGCAGTCGACGCACCGCACCAACAACTTTTTTTCCCTTCCCTTAATGGCGATATGAGGAGACGTCTTCTATTTTCTATGAGTGTAGCAGCAGGGGAATAGTACTCTGGTCGACACCATTACTGTGCCTCAGCAGCAAGCACTCGAGTGATTATCGAAGTTGGTACAAGTATCTCGAACCTTCGTGGTCTGTAGCTATTGCCAGGCTGTACGAGTAATCTGGAAAGTATAAACACACTTCGCTGTGGCCAGAAGGCCAGTGATTGTTTGCAGCTTAGTCTACATGTCCGAAGTGTAGAAGAAGTGATCGCGACTGCTGCGGATCGGAAGACAGCGCGGGAGAAACACAACAGGTAAGTAAAGGCGACAGTGTAGGGAAGAAGATTGTGCGATGGTGGAAGAGCGGAAAAGAGTGTGGATGATGCAGTTCCAGTTGAAATTAATTGCAATGTTCTACAAAGAGTCCTTATATGCGTTGAATGACTTACGTAATTTAAACGCAATAATTTAGAGATGTGCTGAACTGTTAAGGTGGTGTGGAAATATAAAACGTTAAAGAAAGTGTTAAAATTTGCAAGATATTTGGATCATATTTGTACAAAAAAACTCTAAACTAACTAAATTATTTACTTTTATCTATATATTCTTTCGTTCTTATTGAACGTGACTGCAACAAGTTGAATTACTCTTTTTTATTCAAGTCTAGGAGATATTGTCGACTTACTTATTAAAATATCCAACCATCAGTTTCAAAACATTTAAATTTTTTTTCGAATTGGAGTTAATTAAGTTTTTTTTCCATGAACGATTATATATTTTTTTTTATGTTTCCTCGCCATAGCAATGTTCCCGTAGACCGACAGTTCACATAGCATTTCTCTGTTCAGCGAGTCAATGCAAGTGGTTACCTGCTGACTGACTTGCGCCTGAATGAAGACACGTACTACAGAACATGCCTTTCTGTATAAACGCGTGCAAGTGCAATGCCAAGTATTAACTTTTATTGCATTTTCCTAACCCAAAATAAGACCTTATATTTTCAACTAACCTTAAGTATCATAGACTAAAATAAACTGCAAGAGAAGAGAAAATAAGGATAGCCTGTGCCTAGATGATAGGTTAGGACATGATGTACGTACCGTGTCACACTTAAGGGCGCTGCCTACCTCAGAGCTCTGGCGGAGAAAGAATAGGGTTATACATGTTGAATTATTTTCTATGGCACTCGGTTACCTTTTGTGATACTACTTCCGATTGAAAACCATTTTCTGCGCCGAGAAAAAGAGAACATTGCTACGTAAATAAAATTACAGAAAATAAATTATGAATAGCCATTTCCGCGTGTTTTTGTGTGTGTAAAAATGCTTTCTTGCCCACAATGTTCAGGGTATTGAAAATAACTGCCTACTTGATCCATAGCGATGTACACGGCACCGAGACGAACAAAAAAGTCACTGGTGGTATACATGTAACTTCAACCGTTACTGAGCCACGTGGAAAATCATTTAATCTGTAAAATCCTATGCCTGCTCCCGCCGTGGCTTCAAGGTAGGCAGCGCCCTTAACGTTCTACGCTTTTGGGCCCGGGACGCACAAATAATTCCACGAAGGCGGCGCTTTTGAGGGCGTGGTACATAATTCAACGCTAAAAGCATTAATATATAACTGTTGGTTTCTTGAAATCAATTTGCGAAAATTAAACAACAGTAATCCTAGACAATAGTTTTACTCAACGTTTTAAACAAAATTGTTTCCAGTATTACGAACTGCTGAGGCACAATCTCTGACGCCGGAACCTCGTGCATTTGGCTGCGGCGCAAGAGATCACGCGTAACGAATTAGTAATTTTGGATAAATATTTACTCATAAAGTTAGCAAATTCCATTATCTAAGATTGTCATTGAGTATTTTATACACATTGGCTTCGAAAAAAAGTGTAGAAATCAATTTATGTTTTCAGCGTTTATTTATCTAACATACACTCGAAAGAGTCCATACAGCTGGCGCACGAATATTGTCACAGGGTGTTAGGGGAAAGTGTTTCTAAGATATATTACTAACTACACCAGTGTTCAATATATTATATTAGATAATAAATCATATAAAACTATGCTTCGCTATTTGTGTTTTCTGGATATTGTGCTCAGAAACATGGTTTCAGTAAACCTCAAAATGACTATATACGGTTTTTTCGGAATGCTGTCACGTTAAAAGAACCGAACAGAATCGTAAAACAAAAGTAGATAATCACGGATTGACTTTACTAGGCCTATGCACATTCTGTAAGTAAAAGAGTAGAGTCCTATAGCAACCTCTAAGAACATTGTACGCCGTTTCCGATCCCTGCGCATAAAGGCGATGTGGTTGTTGACACAGGAGCCAATCTAGCTCTTATAGCCTGCTAGTTTACGTACGTCCAACTTGTCATCTAGCACCTGCTACATAGGACTCTTAAGGTGACTGCTGCCCCGGCGGCCGAGCGGTGTTCAAAACTTCCCGCGATGAATTATTATTCGAAATCTGTTCAACGTGTGTGAGAGTTGTCAGCTAAGGAATAGTTTTCAAAGAACGTTAAGGTTGCTCATTGGATATATTTTAAAATCCCTGGTAAAATATTTTTGTACTTCAAAAATTTCCGCACCTAGGAAATGTTTGTTTCATTAACCGATTATATTAAAATAAAAAAACATGTTAAATAGTAGCCCGTGGCATATAGTTTCAATGTGAATTTTTAATTACGTTATGTTTGTTTTGCTGCTTATAACTAAAAACATTCAAATTTCAACTTTGAAATGCCGTTATGAAAAAACAGGCCGAAGTATTTTTTTTTTGTAAGAGGAAAAAGTACTCTCAAGTAATATCTACACAACTAACATTATTTCATAAAACTATAAAATTACGATTTTACCTAACTTGGACACCCTTAATACAATGGGTACGTATTTCAGGTCCTTCTTTATCTTGGAAGCTCGTTTCTTAGCGGCCGGAAATGGCGAAAATGGACGTTCCGGCCGTCCTTAGTTAGGCCTACGTCATAAAATGATACGAGCACCACTGACTGTGCCATAGAGGCGAGTTATATGCCCTAAGGAGCCTGTGTACAAGATGTAATTCTCCGCGTTTATGCGTTGAGCCTGTAAAGTGATAAGACTGCCACACTCGACGGTAACTATGCTTAGCTTCATAACTGCGGCTCGCTAAACTGGCTCACAGTGTTTTACTCTTGCTCCTATGTGACTATAAGCGGCGACACCACAATTGTATTTGTAGATAGTTGGGGTCAGTCCCCGGATATTCACATGTGGGAATTATGTCAGACGACGCCCTGGTCGGCAAGATTTATCGGGAGTTTCTCGCTTCCCTCTCCCTTTCATTTCAGCGCTGCTCCATAATCACGCCGTTATCTCCCCTCCCCAGCGCATAGGCCTAGATGTTACGTATTGGCCTAAATATCTTCATTAATATATTCATTCATTATCAATTTGTGGATAGTTTGTGTATGTCCAACACATGGTTCTTGTCTGTGTTTTTATTGAAATCGGAATAGTTGGTTTTATAGTAACAGCAGTCGAAAAAAACTCCTTTTTAGCAATTTTGAGAAACCTCAACATCTTCTTTCTATTAAATGTTCTAAAATTTTAAAATTCTAAAGGCATAGTTTTAAATGTGTCTTCTTCATGAAGGGTAATATATTTAGGAATAAGAGTAGCAGTTTTACGTAGAAAATAATTAGCGTGCCACGCTACATCACCGCACACGTGCCAGGTGTGTATACAGGACCCTTAAGGTGCGGCATCACAAACCAAGTTGAATTTCTAGTTTTTATACTGTTGGGTTGTTAAGAAACACACATTAAAATGTATCACTATCGCGCTCCAGTAAAATATATTAATTTCCTACAAACTCACAAATCGATAACATCTTATCCATTTTAATAATGCAATTAGTATTACTTTATACTTTAATTTAAAATGTTTTCTCAACTTTTCAGAGAAACCAGGGAATGTAATTGTATAATGATAAAACACATTAATAGGATTCTCATACAAATTCAATAAGCATATTATTAACATTTATAAACGGGTAATTCAACAAACTAGGAGACCCCATCTTAACAAATCAACTCTACGAGACAACCTTGTTCTTTGGGTCATGCTCTCTATTTTCTACTGATTTTTAGCGATATTTTTTTGCTCCTAAACGAGAGCATATCAAAAATCTGCCCTGCAGTTTTGTTTAAAATCGTCTTCTCCATGTTGACTGATTTTTTTTCAAGACAGTAAATAGCCTGGCTAATTATGTGATTAATGTAAATCTAGTTAATTGACTTTTTAGTTGAAACTGTGTAATTTCTTGCTTTGAAAAAAAAATCTATTATGGCAAAAATTATTTGAAACAAAAATGGCAGACAGATTTTTTATGTCTGCATTCGTTTGAGATTTAAAAAAACAATAATCACGAGACAGTGTAACTTAAAAAGCATGGCCTTAAATGAAGGAAGTACTAGAACGTGAACTAACTGCTTGTACGCTGTTGCCACGGACTGGAAGACACGAGCTTCAAGTCCCGGCTCACATCTGTCACTTCTCGTCGTGGCGAAACACGCAGCCCACTCGGCCCGAGGGGAACGACCCTACTTTCCGCATGAATAATTAAGCGATTTTTCCGCGCGGAACAATGAGAGCTTATTAACGGACTACCAAAGAGTTGCCCCCAACCATCCCCTTCTTCAGGCAGGAGGACCGGTCGCGATGGTAATCTGAGCACGCTCGGGAGGTCGCCGCTGCCGTAGCCATTTGTAAATAGATCGGCGGCCCGTGTTAAGGCTCTTCAGCTCACTAACAATCCTCTAAGTGTTGCAGAAGTGTTATACGTTAGCATCGGGAGGTCGCCGCTGCCGTAGCCATTTGTAAATAGATCGGCGGCCCGTGTTAAGGCTCTTCAGCTCACTAACAACCCTCTAAGTGTTGCAGAAGTGTTATACGTTTGCATAACACATTCATGTTTGCCTTGGGAAGGGGATGTTGAGACAACTTCAATTTAACTAACAACTTTTACTTATTTACTTTTACCTTATAAATAGTATACATAGACTTCAGTGTTGACGTTTGTGTGTAATACATAGCTTTTGCTGGTACATTACCAGGTAAATAGTTTTTTTTTCTTTTTATTTTGTATAATGTCCCTTCTCTCTCCCCTCCTTAAGGACAACCCCAAACGAATGGGTTTGCGGTACGTTCATGACGTAGCATGTCAGAAGAGTGGGAGGAAGAAAGTAGAATTTGAGATTCTTAGTTGGTAAAACTGACCGAAGCGCGCCATTTGACCTAAAAACCATTTAGCCTAAAATGTTGAAGTGTCCCAACAGTCATTTATTCATTTGGCCAAACGTCACCTAACATTAACTACACTTGGCTTAAAATTATGTTGGCCTAGAATTCATTAGGCCTAAAAGTCACTGGCCTAAATTAACTTGAGGTGAGCACCACATACTGTATAAAGTCACTTGGGCTAAAAGTCATTTGGCCTAAAATCACTTGCCCAAAAATTAATTTGTCCTAAACTGCACTTTGCCTAGTATTTACTTGGTCAAAAAGTCACTTGGCCTTAAAGTCATTTGGTCTGTTAGACATTTGGCTCAATACTGTTTTAAGCAATATGACCTTATGCAATTGGAGTGCACTAAACTGACATCAGTTGAAGGCGATGGAGTTTACAAGTGTGGAATGAGCAGGAATAAGTATATAGAGAGGTTTTGTCCGAGCCAATCCCTGAAGTTTCATGTGCGCTATTGAAGGTTGATATGTGACGTGCATAGAGCAATGACTGACAAGAGGGTATGAGGGTAGTTCCCCGTGACAGCTCCCCGTTCAATGTCAACGTCCGTCAAGTATACGTCATGTTACAACAGGGAAGGACATCACATTAAGGGCGCCGGGCGGAACCGTGGGAATTTATGCCCAGCGTCAACGGACGTATTTCGTTTTGATTGTGGCTGGTGGCAGTGTTCCTAACTACGGGTGTGAATTCCTTCCCCTCTGTTTCTCCCCACATACAGATGAGCTGACAAAAGAAGTGGGAGGAGTAGAGAGGAAGATAGCTAGTGAAGGTCATATCGCTCCTT
>PNEQ01127493.1:0-73032 GCA_003012365.1 Medauroidea extradentata | reverse complement strand
ACTGCGCCTCACATGAGTATTTGCACATGGTCAGTGGAGACGTACTACTCGACCAGGACAACTAGTCCTCCCGTGAGGGGAAGAAGCGCGGTGCTAGTAGTAGGTAGACACGTCACAGGGAGATGAAATGTACTGCTCCTGACATGAGTATTTGCACTTGGTCAGTGGAGACGTACTACTCGACCAGGACAACTAGTCTTCCCGTGAGGGGAAGAAGCGCGGCGCTAGTAGTAGGTAGACACGTCACAGGGAGATGAAATGTACTGCGCCTCACATG
The DNA here is from genome assembly GCA_003012365.1 of Medauroidea extradentata. Classification (NCBI taxonomy): domain Eukaryota; kingdom Metazoa; phylum Arthropoda; class Insecta; order Phasmatodea; family Phasmatidae; genus Medauroidea; species Medauroidea extradentata. The sequence continues at coordinate 72,755 of PNEQ01127493.1, read as the reverse complement.
AGTATTTGCACTTGGTCAGTGGAGACGTACTACTCGACCAGGACAACTAGTCCTCCCGTGAGGGGAAGAAGCATGGCGTTGCTAGTAAGTAGACAGGTCACAGGGAGAGGAAATGTACTGCGTCTGACATGCGTATTTGCACATGGTCAGTGGAAACGTACTACTCGACCAGGACAACTAGTCCTCCCGTATGGGGAAGAAGCGCGGCGCTAGTAGTAGGTAGACACGTCACAGGGAGGGGAAATGTACTGCGTCTGACATGCGTATTTGCACATGGTCAGTGGAGATGTACTACTCGACCAGGACAACTAGTCCTCCCGTGAGGGGAAGAAGCATGGCGCTAGTAGTAGGTAGACACGTCACAGGGATGGGAAATGTACTGCGTCTGACATGCGTATTTGCACATGGTCAGTGGAGACGTAGCGCGACGAAAAGAGAGCCGGCTGTCTGTGCCACAGAATATTATGTCCGATACTGTGGAGCAATACACCAGTTGCGCGCGGTGTTCAAGGACGACACAGCGGCAGTTCGCATTTTTCCCGTTTGACTAGTTGTCGTTGTCGAGTAGTTGTCTGTCAACAAAGCCTGTGATGTTTGGTGACTAGAATTATGCTAAATTTTGCATCAATGATAACGTCCACTTCTGCACCTCTTCTTCGTGGCTATTGGCAGAGTGTATTTGTGCAGAGGCTACCCTCATTTGAGTCTGTCAATTAAAATAATGTTACTGCATCACCACACGTCTGTGATTTGCAGGTAGAAACCTAATACACTTATGCTGGAATCACATAGCCACGGCAGAAGCGACAGGACCGTAGGGACACAAAACAGAAGATGTCCGCCAATCAGCCCCGAACTTCTGCAAAGTGAATGCGCCAAAAATTGTGGACGAGACGAAATTTCCGAACAAAAGTTATATCGATTTGATTCGTGTCGGAATTTAGTTTTGCACCCAAATGTGGGTGAAACTAGTGCGTTGGTTGTAAATCGCGTTTATTTACTTTAAAAGCGAGAATTTTTTGTTAAGGGCGTGGTACATCACAGTTTTCATCGTCCTTTTTTATTTTTATATTTGTACCAGATATTTTTATTTCTTATTTTAGACATAAATTGTGAATAAATCTTCCTCTTAGAAAATTTTTGTGTCTTTCATATTTTTTGCGTAATGAGTAGTATACGTCAAAATTTGCACTTGACGGTTTTATGTACGCCACTAAAACCAACTAACGAACCAAACCGAAAAAATTCACAGTGTATAACAATGTTGTAGGCTATGATTTGAAATATATAAAAACCAAAAATAAAAAAAATTGCATTTAATAAAAAATTCTTAATTTGAAAATTTCCACAATTTTTTAAAAATACAAAACAATTTGTTTTTTCGTTTTTATGTTTGTCAAATCACAGCCTACAACATTGTTATACACTGCAAATTTTTTCGGTGAGGTTCGTCTGTTGGTTTTAGTAGCGTACAAAAAACCGTAAAGTGCAAATTTTGACGTATACTACTCATTACGCAAAAAATATGAGAGATACAAAAATTTCCTAAGAGGAAGTTTAATCACAATTTATGTCTAAAACTAGATAAAAATATCTGGAATAAATATAAAAATAAAAAAAGACTTTAAAGCAGAGGTAAACCGCGCCCTTAACATAAGTAAATCATATTCTTTTAAGCAAACTTGTTTAATTGTGCGTTTATTTTCACATTTCGGTAAGTTTATGTGTATTTAAAATAGTTTACAAATAAACGGAAAAAACTTAAATACTGTAAATATCTGTGGCTGTCGTAGTACGTAGCGGCAATGAACTATTTACACTTTAAGCTGCAGCTTTGCACGTAAACTAACAGAACAAGTTGGTCTGAAATTATTTCCACCAAACATCACTGGCTCTATTAATAATAGTTCGAACAAGAAAATTTTGCGATTTCAATGACCTGCGTGTTAGAATAACTATCATATGCATACTCAAACCCCAACCATTTGTCAACTAGATACTACTCAGTGGAACAGCAGACAACGAACGAATAAATGAGGCTTGAGTATGCATAGTATAATGGACTCTAGCCTGGAGGTCAATGAATTCGCGAAATTTTCCTGTCCCTAGTAATAGGATGTTTGGCAATTCGTTGTGCATCGTAACGGCAACACACGGACGTAGTATATTAGCGACGAATATGTGGCAGTATGTGTGTTTGGCAGTTATGATGGTCCTCTAAGTGTGTTGTGTTGGCTGTGGTCGCAGCGACCGTGGCTGGCCGCCAACACCCCGGCTCCAATAATAGAGAGGGCAGGTAGCCACGCCAACCCCATTTACAGTGCACAGGACAAGGCGATCTGGCCGTACCATACACCACCTATAACTTTACAGAAGCCAAGTGCTAGATACTGCAAAGTTATGGTACCCTGGAACCAAAACTGGTATGTTATGACAGATACACTTTACGTCATTTCAAACAACTTTGTACATGGAGTGAGAGGCCCGGAAAATGGTATGCGTACTAACAAACAGTTGGGTGTGCGCCAAGACACTAAAATGTGTAACAATAAACTGGTATATGTACGAATAAAATGGTATGTGTACCAAGTAAACTAGTTAAAATACAATCTGAAACACTCTACATGCCACAACACTAATTTTATTTGAATACGAACCACTTCAAAGAAGTTTTACCGCGAATAATATTTCCGTTCAAAGTGTAAAGTAATGTCACCAAAAATTATATTACTATTAAATTAGTTCAGTGTAAGTTGTTTGGTAATGTTAGTTGCAGCTAAATGCTGAAAGAAATACGCAACGAAAATTAAGGCTGTCCTAGTGGAGAAAAATCGTAATTTTATATTTGTATGAGATAGTGTTAGTTTTCAAGACGTTACTTGGTAGCACGTTTCCCTCTTACAAGAAAAAATTAGTTCAACCAGTTTTCCCTTAATGGAACTTCAAAGTGAAAGTTTTCCCGTTTCTAGTTATTATAAGCAGCAAAAACCAATAAACATAAATTAATTTAAAAATTCACACTGAAATTACATGTCGCTGGCTACTGCTTGACATTTTTAAAAATTCATTACAAAATGATTTTGTATTACAAAAAAATCTGAAATCTTAGAATTTTTTTTTTGCCTTGTTCATGGATTTTTTAAATTCTGAAATATGTTGTAATGGATTTTAAAACTTGTCAAGCAGTACCCTGTGACATGTAGTTTCAGAGTGAATGTTTTAATTTATTTTTACTAACTGGATTTTATATAAATTCACATTTTTACATACGGCACAGAACATTGTACATTAAAAACCATGGAGTTATTTAAAATAAATAGATTATCTATCTTCTGTTGTTTTCTTTTCTATTATTGTACAGTGCTAAATGTAATAGTTTCAGTGACATATTTGCAACAGTTACGTTTTTAATATTTGAACTCACTGTGCTGAACCTGTACCAGATGGAAGCATTTTCGACATCCAGTGACTGAACTGAAGCTCAAGCAAATTTGCAAAGGAAAATATCTCCAGTACTAGGTAAATATTGCCAACTTCTTTTTCTTAAAATTCTTTTGGAAACCACTTTTTAACACGGGCAACATTTCTGTTATTATTCCGACCATGGCATAGAAATGGAGTTTTTACATTTTTTGTATTTACGAATGAATGTATTTTTATCAGTCGCGGTTCGTGATTTTGTGCTGCAGCTCATTCCGGATATTCCGGGAACTGTAGCTTTTATTTGACATACGACCGGAGTTCCCCAGTATATATATATATATATATATGTGTGTGTGTGTGTGTGTGTGTGTGTGTGTTCCTGAAGATAGGAACATATTTCAGTTCCCAAAACGTCGCAATTGTTGTGTTGTCGACGGGTCTGCTAAATTTCGTACGTTTTCTCTTGATTGGATCGCACGTGTTCACATACATTCATGCTTCTTGTCATTTGTATTGTCAATTACCGCCTACATTTTTTTTCCGTAATTTTTCATACACCGCATTTAGTTTTGTAACTTTGTTTTATTGTTTTTTTTTTTTTGTATTGCTTCATACGACAATATTCCTTCCAGAATTATTTAACGTTGTTAATGTTCGAATTTTTAGTTTTATTTTCGTGTCGTCATTCGGAAACAACTGCATTCCTTTCTGGAATTCTTTATAAGTTATATGCTTGTTGACAACAGTAAATAAAGGCATTTCTTTTTCTTCTTTTGTCTGAGCTTTTTTTTCTGCAACACGCTTACAATAGCTCGCAATGGCCTTTGTAAAAACTGGTTCAGTTTATAATACAAATCCATTGCAGAAATCGCTCAAAAATCACATGATTTTTACTGCCATGATTTGTGTTTTAAATGCTTGTGTATAAATATTGCTCTGAACTATCATCATCCGCCAACCTATCTCAAAGTCTTAACGAACACATTAAAGGTTGCTCTTACGTACTACTCTTGGACCGGACCACAGACTAAATAGTAAAACAGTCGTGAAATGACGTGGCAGTTAATTTGATACGGGCGAACTTCGCCGCTTATTGGCTGCCCTAGATTGTTGACACCAACCCCGTGTCTGTTTGGCTCCTGCATGTTATGACATGGCCTACTATTAGCCTCACTGCTGGCTAGCAGGGCAGAGAACTTACGCTGATTGGCGGTAGACATTTCCGGCATGATGCCGACAGATGAAGCCATTTTTCTGGCGCGTGTGACTGAGTTTGCCGTTCTACCGCGGCTATTTCACTTCTGTATTCGTAAATATTCTGTGGCCGGGCAGTGTCACTGGCAAGGGAAGAGAGGGAGGCATTTGGCTCGCTCTTGGACCACGTTGCAGTCGCTGCCGACAGCAGCTGAGATTACTGGCGAGCGTTCTTCTACATTATGCAACTGCTGACCAGTAACATGCGAAATGTAAAATGGCGTTTGGGTTGGAGCAAAATATCGCGTATTTTCCTGCTGGATCTACTGGCGTGCATGATACCGGGCTGACTCAGCAAAGGAGACAAATTAAGTATTTAAATATGGAGAAAATATATAAGGAACCAAACCGTTAAATTAGATCGACAGGTTTGTCAGGATTACTTTATGGCGCCAATTTGATTCAATTCTTCACGTGTATGTCATCTGCTCTGCTCCACGGTTATTGGCAACGTGACTTTGTTCAAACACGTCTCTCATTTGACTGCGCCAATCATAAAGAGCTCATTGTGACACCATACATATGTGATTTCCCAGTAGAACTCCATGACATCCTAACATTGACAACAAAGCACAAGTGGAGTCGTGCTTCTAAGGCATTAAAATCAAATGGTACAAAAATATTTTCGCCACAAACTAGTAGCTCTAATTATGACATATCTGGTAAGTGCAGAAGATCACAACAGTTAAGAGACATTGCTTTTTGGTGAAAATATTTTAGCAACAATTGGTTTCAATGCAATACGTGCACATCCGCAACTTTGCTACAGGATTATTGGCAGAATGTATTATAGAAGGGGTGTCGCTCATTTGACTGCGCCAATCAGAGCAAAGTTATGGCAACACCACACATATGTGATTTGCGTGTAGAACCCAGTAACATTGAGAGTTACAAACATCCAATCACTGAGCATGTGTCACTACAGCATATGTGCACATAAGGCATGGAAACAAATTATTGCAAAATTATTTCCAGTAAATTTATCGGTAGTGAAAGGCGAATTTGAAGTTGACATTACTACCGGAAGTAACTGCGTACATGTTTGAAATTTGGTTTGTTGCCCATGTAAAATTATTACTATTTCTACTAAGTGTTAGATATTTGGTTTTAAAAGACTGATTTGTACTAGAAAATTTATTACGAATTCAAACATGTTTTGTAATGTTAATTTATAGATGATTCGGAATAAAGTGAGCACTCAAAAAAGCCCTGATTAATTTATATTTTCTGCCAGTTTATATATTTCCCCCGAATGTAAACATAAATATTGGCACGTGATTTTATTGACAGAGGATGATGCAATGTTTACATCTACGTTAAACTGCTCCGATAAATATTATCAACAATATCTACTTATTAATGTCACGGGGGAATAATATAAGACATAATAAAAGTAAACATAGTTTTAAATACATGCGAGTTAATGTCTTATAATACTACTTTCCGTCCATCGGCTAATTTATGCAACACGCACTATTGCCGTTACGAATCTCGTAAATGCGGGCATAGTTATTTGAATTTGTAACTCAAAACCGCCACTAAAAACACACATGACACACGCAATTCAATAATTCAAGTTTCGTTCAGTTCTACTGCCACGAACAACGACGACGCACTTAACAGAAACAATGAATAACGTATTTTCTTAATGTGTGAAATGAAAATAATGTTGTTTCTAGGCTGGCAAACGTAAAACATAATTGACAGAATACCGATGGTTTCACATCATTTGGCAATTATATTCATAGTAATTACCAATACTTATGAATCTGTAAACACGCACAACGAACAAACACGCGCAAATGATGCAACTTGGCGAAGCGGCGAAAAAACGGCGAGAACCTAACTCTGATGCCACCTGCCGGTGAAATTTTTTTAACTGTCTGAAGCGCGGAGCAAAGCGGTAACGTGCAAGGTGACCTGAGGCCGGCGATAGCGTCACATTCTTCTGGCGCCAGTTAAGTCTAATTATACTGTAAGTAGAAATGTCAATAAGATCATAAATAAATATTTGAAGTATATTAAATACAGAGAAGTTGATTTCATCTGATGTTATTTCACTAATATTGTATTCAAATAGGAAAATATACGGAACTACATGTGATGAATCGCTACTAACCAATCAGGCAGTTAATAAACTTTTGTTAATGGTGACTTATATGCAGTAACGACTAGTGATTTTTTTTTCAAAGGTTAAATCTTTAATGCTCATTTTATCCCGAATGACCTATAATATATTTTCCTGTAAAATAAACATTTTTAGCATGTTTAAATGCAGACGCCATGATTTATACTGACAACTCTACTGATTCTTTGTTTGATACATGTTCAATTCGCGTTATTTTATGCCAGCAGAGTAGACTCCAAACGGCTGTAAGTTCGTTCCAAGTATCAAATTGGCCAAAAATGACGTGATCTGCCTCGGAGAACGTTTCTGACCAATAGTTAACACGTCTGAGATAGAGTGACCACCCTCTTGAAAAGCGGTCACACGCGTATCTGATATGAAAGAAAAGGAAAGATTCGCGATTTTTATGGACCTGCATGTTAGAATTCTCTGTTCTGTGTATACTCAAGTGAGTGAGAGATTTTGGTCAGCGCTCAACATCGTGGTCATTAGCGTTGGTAAGGGGTGGCATTAGGTGGGTATGGAGCAGCGCCGGAATGAGATGGCGGGGGAAACGGGAGATCCCGAGAAAACCCACCGACCAGCGGCATCGTCCGGCACAATTCCCACATGCGAAGTGTATACTCAACCCCGGACCATCTGTCCACTAGCTGCTGCTGACTGTAACAACAGACACTGAACGAGTGGACTACTCTTGAGTATGCATAGGACTGCGAATTCTAAACGCGGGTCACTGAATTCGTGAATTTCTTTGCCCTACTAATATGACACAGAGGCTCGTGATCAACAGAGACGCAGATTAGACTCTGGTATGACTTAGGTATGTGGAGTCTAGTCGGTCGCCTAATACTGACGTGAATTTTGCAAGTCTCCTCGTATTATATGGATGGCGGCTTATCTCCGGAAAAGTTCACAGTTCGTTAGCCTCCAATGTAATGTATTCATTTCTGGTTATTTCTTTTGTTATTGATGAGTCCCTATTTAACTTTTAAAATGCTAATTCTGGTACCCAGTGGCGGTTCTTAGGTTGTTGCCAGGGAGGGCACAAGTTGCAGAGAACTGTATATTGTTGTGCGCTAGTTGACGCTACAGCCACTGATACGCTGGTATGTGGTGCCGCTTATTACTGACTGGTTACAACACAGTAAGTAGTCAGTATATGTTTCACGGTCATTGTTATATGGCGGTACATTGAGAGGAGTGTACAATTTTCGCCAACTTGTGCCCTCCCTGGCTACAAACCTCGAGCCGCCACTGGTGGTACGCTACGAGTGGACGTCTGTGATTCGTCTGTAGACCGCTACACGGTGCCACATGACCGCCATACAATCATACGACGAGGAGGATTCTACACTGATTTGGGGAATACGTTGGTAGAAAACATTCTCACGATTTTCCACAATCTCTACTGATAAGCGTTCCACTCGAGTTAAACAACTGCGATCGACGAGTGCTGACGGCGTTCAATTTAGACTGTTGCTAGGGACAGTAGCCTCAGCAACCAATGGGATGCAGCCTTGTGCTGCATTGTAGGTATAAGAGACTGGAAGTTTTCGCGAAAAGATGTCTGCCCTACCTTGTTTCAATGCCTAACGTGTGATTGGGTGTTTTAAACTCTCAGCGTCTTGGGTATTTAACCGCAAATCACAGACATGTGGTGTCGCAGTGACCTTCTTCCTGTTGGCACAGTCGAATGTAAGACGTCTCTCGTCTCTGTCCAAATTCAAGCAGCCAGTAATCATGAAGTAGGACTGCAAATGTGTACGCAAGGCTTTGAAACGAAGTGGTACAAAAATCTTTTCGCGAAATTTCCTGCAGAATTTTCACGAAAAGAACTTTGCCCCAGTTTGCTTCAGTGCCATACCTGCATATCTGCATCATGGTAATTGATTGGCAGAGATGATGGTACACCGTGAAAATGTTTTGTGTCAACATACCATTGAAAACGCTGTAGTTAATTGCAACACGTTTGATTGGTTGATGTACGTCTGACACAACGTAGCTGTCCACACACCAATAACAGACATCAAACATTACAATTATTGTCTCAGTCGAATATTTACAAGTTACAAGCGAAAGTCAAAAATCTTCTGGTCAGTTGAACGTGCGTTGAAACCCATCAAACAGTCAAGTTTTCCCGCGGTAAACCGCCATCTCTATTGACCGGATGTTACAACTCCCACGTGTCTTGGGGTTCTACAAGCAAATCACCGACGTGAGGTATTGCAGTAACCTTACTGTGATTGGCACAGTCAAATAACATACATCACTTCTCAAGGTCACGCTGCCAATAACTGTGAAGTAGTGCGGCAGATGTGCACGTGAGGAACTGGAGCAAACTGGGACAAAATTTTTTTCCACAGAAAGTTCTTGGCCATATGTACAGATTTTGCCCGACAGGCAGTCTATCGTTGAATTTTCCTATTTTAATGGTCACAGAATTTGTAGTACTACTCAGTATATTTTGGCGTATTTCACTGGATGTTTTCGAGTATGATAATTTCGGTGAGAGTATTTTAACTAAATATGACATGAACAGAACAAGTGTACCGGGTTTACAAGCTATTACTTTTTCTTAGGTATATCTAAACGGTTTACAATAAGCACAAATATTTGTTTGGGTGTGAGCAAAAATGCTCCTTTTGTTTTCCATGTTTGATGTACGGTGGCAACAAAACATAAACGAAAAAATTGGATAAAGTGAAACACTTGCGTAAGGTTTATTAAAATGTCAATATTTGTGCACAGTTTAGTGGAATATATGTACTTAAAAATAGTAAACACAATGATGAAGTAATCATAACCTGGTATTACTTTACAATATCCACTACTAAATTTTTGTAGAGGATTTTGACATCCTCGGCCAGGTCGTGACGAAAAACAGATTCGGCACGCCCTATTTTTTTTTCCGTAGGATTGATACAATTTGGGATCAACCTTGAAGTTCTAGTAAAGAAACGTTTAAGTGCATTATAATGTATTCAAAAGGAGGTTATAAAAGTCAATTTAGAATTAATGATAGAGATCTGTCAGGAAACATTTGCGCTGAATGCAGCCGAAACAAATTTATGTTTGTTGTATCAGACGATTCGACAAATATTAAACAATAAATAAATTATATAAAATTTAAAAAAATAATATAATATTTATTTTTTCTTCGTTTTAAAATGAAGTAACTTAATGATAGCCTATGTATTTACTGTTATTTTCATGTCACAATTAGTTTGTACGGAATGTTTATCTGAGTGAATTTGACAACTACTATGCATTGATTTCAGAAAACAATACCAAATGAAGCCATGAACTGAGACATTGCGGAATATTTCTTGGGAACGATATTAAATAAGAGTTACGAAAGTTATAATAATGTTCATTTTTATCGCCTTAAATATTTGACTGAAAATACAATAAGTTACTGTTGCATAACTTTTAGAAACATTTAAAAATGTGTCATGTACAAGTTAATTTATCTTATCTCCTTCTATCACTTATCGTTTCTAAAAATATTCAGTGCCTAATCGCTATTTCCTAACTGGCTTGTAATTCGCGAGCCATGACTGTATTTTAGGGTTAGTAACTTGCAGTGAAGTATAATGTGTATAGTACGATTTTATGGCGAATATATTCTTGCACCATTCAGGTTCAGTGTCTTATGTGCACACAAGCTGTAGTGATACATGCTCAGTGATTGGATGTTTTTAACTCTCAATGTTGCTACACTCTAAAAAACAGTTTGTAAATTTACCAGACGTGCGTATAGGAGCGCTAAGAAAGTAGGTATGGTAGAATAGTTCCCCAGACATCCATGGTAACACTCTTAAACCTAATTATAAAAATGTCAAATGTATACTGAAGTTACCAGACTTGTATTGTAACAGTTGTGAAAGTTTGCATATTTACAAGACGAAGTATGGTAACTGTCCCATACTGCGTCTGGGATAATAACTTCCTAAACATTCGAGGAAGTTTTTTAACAGTGTAGGTTCTACACGCATATCACAGATGTGTGTTGTTGCCATAACTTTGCTATGATTGGCACAGCCAAGTGAGCGACACCTCTGATCTAATACAGTCTGCCAATAATCATGTAGCAGAGTTGTGGTTGTACACGTATTGCATTGAAACAAATTGTTGCTAAAATGTTTTCACCAAAAATCACTGGCCTTACCTATTATGTCAAAAAAGCCCTATCCTGATTGGTGCAGTCAAACGAGAGACGTGTATGGAAAAAAGACACGGTGCCAATAAACTAGAAGAAGGCAGAGCTGCCGATGTGAATGAGAGTCATCAACACAAAATAGGACTAAAATATTTCCATAATAAATTCTTGGCTCTAATGATGGGTTGTACTAAGTTTATGTATGTATGTATATATGTAGGGTGAAGCCAAGAGGGAGAAATAGGGGTTAAATCATACCCCCTGCCCACATTGCTAGTTTAGAAAACAATTATTTAAATTTTAAAAATATTTTTTCCAGCAGAATATTCCATGTTTTATTACAGAAAATGCTGAACTAGCACGATTTTGCACTTTAAAATCCTAAATATAAAATGGTGGTCGGTGTTCATTACATTATTCTCAGGTTAAACTTCCTCGCTTCCCCCCCCCCCTTTTCCCTCTTACACAAATCCTGGCTACGTCACAGTTTGTATGAATCAAAATATTGTGTACCTCCGAATGTAGTCATGTACAGATTATTCACGCTAGTTTTTATGTTGTGTTAATTTTTTTCTTTGAGTCCATTGGTATGTTTTGCCAGTGTTTAACATAAACGAAACAGTGTAAATGTTCTTGACGGGGTGACGTTCAAAACTGTTGACTTAAAGCTACAGGTACCTATTTATGCTATTTTAGCAAGTTTAATTTTTTAAATCCTGAAAGAGAGCAGATATCGCATAACCGTTACATAGAAATGTTTGGAATTGTTTTTACTTTGTAGCCTCATTTTTTTCAAATATTAAATTTTTATAATTTAGGATAATTATTGACATTAGCAAAATTTAACTAAATCAATTATTAAAAAAAATTATATAAACTTATGTCTTGATAAAATTCGGCTACATAGTACAGACAATTTCCAACATCTCCATGTAACGGTTTTGTGATATCTGCTTTCTTTCAGGATTTAAAAAATAAAACTCGCAAAAACAGCCTAAATTGGAACACGTGGCCTTAATCACTAAAATCCTGTATGTTTGCCTGCATGTAAGAATAATACCGGTGTTCAAATGTATAAACCGTCATGAATGCATACCAACAGGAGAATGTATACGTTCATAAATATACAAAATTACGGCACGTTATTTATTTAGTTCAGTGGACAAAATTATAGATAACTAGCTATGGCTTTTGTCGACAGCAAGGGCATTAGAAGCAGAATCAAACGTTCTGATAAAAAAAATAGGGAGGAAGTTGACCGTGGCCTGCAGTGAGAAATTATTCCACGTTTTCGCCTGGGGTGATTTCAAAAAACCGTTGATAATACTGAAATACATCCTTTTAGTCGAGCTCAATGAGTGCAAGTTGTATCAGCTACTAGTTTGCCATCTGACTTTACATACTTTATAAAAGAATGAAGACGAGGGAAGAGATTTTGGTATAGTGCTTAACCATGAGGTTTTCAGCGCTAAAGAGGTGTGATATGAGGTGATAGTAGAGCGGCGGCGGAATGAAGCGGCGGAGGAAACGGGAGACTCTCGAGAAAACCTACTGACCAACAGAATCGTCCCCGGCACGATTCTCACGTGCAAAAATTCGTGTTGACCCCGCCGGGAATCGATTCCGGATTACAGAGGCACGAGACGATCTCTTACACCGGCACTTTAAAAAAAAGTATGGCTTAAAAAACCGGGATTAATTCGCCAGCAATGACAGTTATTGATAACATTGTTAACAGATAGACAAGTAGAAAGATGTCGACACACTGCAGAAACTGACAGTATCGCGCGTGCTTGAGATAACTGCATCCTGTACCGATCCGTCATAGCAAAACGACGTAATGACATTCGCTTTTCTCTGCCCGCTACACACGAACGAGGAATTTCATTTGTTAATATGTTCCTCTGGGCGGTCAACCAGAAATTTATGAGCTGGCATTTTACGCGCGCATATTCACCAGCTGCATGGATTTGTTGACTAAAATTTTTGTGTTAGAAAGCAATTTTAAGAAAATATTCTGTGAGACTCTTTTATAAAGAAGCCTAGGGCTGTCTGAGTAGGGATCGGTTGAAGTCCGTAAAGTGTAGTACGTTAATTCTGTAATGTGCATTTTTTCTTGTTGGATGTACAATCGACATTAACAAACTTCAGTCAAGTGAAGCGTGGCAATTTTTTAGTTCATTTATCAATTTTCGTGACACAATAACTGCAATGGATTTCTTCTAAAACAAGGTAAGGAAACTTATTTCTCAATATACGTATTGGTTAGTTAGTATTGCTGTTTTTGCATGCATGCATATATATATATATATATATATATATATATATATATATATATATATATATATATATATATATATATATATATATATATATATATATATATATATATATATATATATATATAAAGAGAAATGATAAAGACGTTCTGGGAACAGAGGAAAGAAAGGCCAAGAAATGCGAGTTCTACGCGTCCAATAAATGGTCAAATTTGGATGAAAAAAGTTATTAGCATTATATTGTAATTTAATTATATTGGTTTTATAGTATAATTTGGTTCATTTTCTTAATAGTTAGAAAAACGCACCAGGCTCCATTGATGACGTCACTGGACTTTGAACATGGCCAGCATCTTTATTCACATTAGTCATCAAAATATCGTTATTTCTATCGACTTCATAAAAATTCACTATATTCCGCGTGGCACAACACACATTTCTGACTGACGTCTCAAAGCGGACATGAGACCTCACTGTTCGTGGATGGTACTGAGGCTTACGTTAAACGTTAATATTTATATTTAATCAGTATGATGTTATTCAAATTAATTATATTAATTTTGTTAAATATTTTATCTCCTTGCTTACCATGTTACATTCAAATTAATTTTTAGTTGTTATTATATGTAAGAATTTTATATATTTTATATTAATTTATAGTACTTTAATCATCAACTATATTAAATTATGATCTTTGAAAGAACTGTGCAATGGGAGCGCATGACTGGATTCAGTTTCTTGGACGTACTCCATTGCAACTTGAATGACTGTCAAAGAAATTTTTGTTTGAGATATAAAATTTTCGTTTGGTACTTTTCTAGCTCCCAGTTTATTGAATGCTTTCTCCCCTTTTACCCTTCTAAGTATTCTAAAAATATATATATATTTATTCAAGTTTACAAAGTAAATAAATAAAAAATTATGCTTTTTTATTTCCCTATGTTTTGTTCTATGTCTCTTACCTAAACCACTGCACACATTTCATTACACAAATACCATTTCCCTCTTGAAACTTGTAATTTTTACTACCGAATGTTGGGCACGTGGGGTTACGTTGGGACACATTTATACTAGTTTTATTTCTCATAATTGTTAACTTTTAACATTACTTACATGTCAGTTTATCGCAAGTAGATTTCTATATTCCGGGCTACCATGTGAAAATAATTGTTTGCAATATACCATAGACACCCCTATTTACGGTATATGCCTAAATCGGTTTCAAACAAGGTTTTCTACGCCGAAATCTGTCTGTTAAAGCCCGTAGAGGCATAACAATACCTCGCCAGGTTTATGAGATAATCGAGGATTGTGGTAATATACATGTTACACATTTTCACCCTTTAGTAGGTGCCTACGCCGCAAGGAGAATCTACCCTTAATTTTTCATACTTCTATGTTCAGCAGTTTGGGCTGTGTGCTGAAGAATGGGTGAGTGTACAGTTAGACCATTTAAAACACGCCGAGGGAAAAACTATGACAACGGCATCGAATTAAATAATCCAAATTTAATAGTTAACAATCGGCCAACTTCCTCTTTTTGTAATCACAGTAGCACACTTTGTAGATGATAATAATATAAACACTATTTTTAAACATAGAGGTAAATTAACAGCATTATCAATATATATATATTTTAATTTCTCGATAGCCACACTTCATCAATATTTTGCATTTAACTGGGTTACGTACCGACTAAGTTATCCACGTCGTAATATTTTTTTCAATGCCCCCTAGTTATATTGCAGGGTAGGGCATAGGAACGGTGTGTTACAGAATAGACTGTCATCAAATGCATAAATTACCACGATAATAAATCGGTGTTTGCTAAAAAAAAAATACATTTTACTCATTTTCACTACATTAACTGCTGTATAGGTTTTTACATAAGCTCAAATTTCAAAATGAAAATCTCCTCGATAACTCAACTGGTTGAAGAGAAATGGACGATTGAATTAAAACACATTTTACTTTTTAACCTCTAATTTGAATATGGAAAACTCCTAACACTATACATAAGCAACATACTAAAGCGTGAATCACCTTAATGCTTGATTTGGTTTTAAAAAATCGGGGATTGATTGAAAACAAATTATACTGTTTTTAACCCGATAATTTTCGAATTTCAAAAAAAAATTGAAACGTGAAGTAATATGCATTTATTTATACAATAGTTTGAAGAAAAAATATAACAATTGCTCACTGGGTTTATGAGATATCTAGGATTCATTTAAAACGCTCTTCCCCCATTTAACTCCCTAAATTTTCAAATTCCGTAAAATCACTTCCTAGTAGGTGCCTACGGCGTAAGAAGTAACCACCCCCAAAATTGCATGCTGGTAAGTTATATATATGAAGAGCCAATAACCAAATAATCACTTAAATATGTAGCACAAAAAAAAACTGGAGTAGCTTGCTCTTGTGATCATCCTGATGAATGAGCAGCAGTGATAAGCTTATTTTTACAAGCAATCTGATATTTTTGTGTCGTCTACATTTAAATACATAAAGCTGTATTCTTATAATTTTATATCAGATGCGAAAATATGTATAATATGACCAGCTGTGTCTCAGCCTGAAGACGGGAATATATCGCAATTCCCGAAACATCGCACTTTTTCGTTGTTTATAACATGTGTTGTGTTGTCTCTTGTCCTTTGTTTGTTGTCCACTGTTCACTGTTTTTGTCTACTTCCATATTTTTATTTTGGAAATCTGGTTATATTTGTGACTGTCTTATGTGTCTGGGTGTTGTGTCGATATTCGACTGAATTCTACCCTTAGAATTCTTTGTCTAATTAAAAAAACTGACAGAATTCCTCTTGGATTGCTTTTTTCTCTGTTTCTGTGTGTGTGTTTTATGTCTGTTTCTTTTCCCTTTTTTGTACTTTGTCATTCAACACAAGTTTGATTAGCAAAACATGAGCGATGGCGTATGTTTACAAACCAATAAATTATAATTCCAATTTGTATAAGAAAAAAAACCTACGAACTGTGATAACATCGATCATCAGGAATATATTGTAATTATTGCAGCCAGGCAAAAAGAAAATATTATATTTCTTAGCAGAAAACTTGTCTGTATATCAAAACAAGAGATAATGCACATATTTTGTCACGGGTTTAACACTTTGCCCACTGACAGAAATGCAAGTATAATTTGTAACGCTGATAAGTCTTTGATGATTAATTTGTTTTTCAGCGAGGTAGTTCGAGATTCTCAGAGCTGATTAGACTCTTAGTACAAAGCTTGCTTGGATATTTTTTGTAGAAATAATGATTACCTGTTAGAAACTTTATACGACAACCGTATTTTCAATCAAACCTTGACAACATTACTTTCCATCTAATTTTGCTGATAAGACAATTCAAAATTATCAAAGATGATACGACATTTAGATCACAACTTTCATGCCCATGTATAGTTATTTTAGTTTAAACACTAGGGAGTTTCTTGAATTTCACTGCAATGTCACCTATATTTAGAAAAAAAAAATTAGATTTTCATTTCATGTAAAATATATTAAATATGAATAAATAGTCAGTCTATTGTTGTGTATAGTGGTAAGCAAACCGTCACTTCCCATAGTTTTCACGTTGCGTTTTAGTTTTAACAGTAAAATGTGCTTGAAAACATGTAAACTGACTTTTACAAGCAGTTGAAATGATAAGTTAGCGAGAGCGTGACGTAACCAATGACATGTAAAATTGTCAAAACCTTTAATAATTTGTTATTGGGAATGTTACTTTTTCTTGTTACAGTTCAGTAAACAGTCGTGTGATATATTCGTAACAAAATATCACAGAATTCGTGTATAATTTTGACACATTCTCGGAGAGAGAAAAAATAATAATATAAAAGTTCGGTGAAATGCTTGCTTCATTTTGTTGCAAAAATATTAAGCCTTAGATCACAGGAAAAGATAAATACAAGAAAACCTTGCCGTAGCTTTACCGATGCTAAACCAGAAACTGTGTTTAATGTGTCCCAAGCCAAATTACCAACACTTTAGATACAACTTTAGCCAGTCTAAACATACAAGATGTTTCGATATTCTCCAAATTGATAGTAAGATTCTTAATAAAAATAATCTAAAAATAATCTTGGGGTAGGTTTTTAATAATAACAGAATACATATTTCCAATGGAAGTAATTTTTCCAAATAAAGTGCTGACAGAAGAAACGTCCGAAGTTGTAACTTGGGGTGACACACAACATTTTTCAAAAATCTTAATGCCCTTACTATTATATTTAATCAGACCGTGCAGCTACCTTAAGTTATTTCAAGATGCTCATATCATAAGTCATTTGGCATAAATCTTGACAGCACATCATCGTTTATAATGATTTTTGTGCAGTTTTTTTTTTTTTTTTTTTTTTTTTCTTTTCACCAAGGATAGCTAAGTGTAGTTTGTCAGTTTGTGTCACGGTATAAGCTGAGTGTTACGGACAACTCTTCCCAAAAATTTCATGAAAGGGCAAACGTTTAATAAGTATGAAATGTTTTAAAAAATGGTCTGTCAGTATTGTTGTTATATTTTTCTAAATTATATTTCATGCACTACTGCCAAGCTTAGAACCATAATATACAATCTTATTTCTGATTTATTTTATTGGTATAACGGTCTTCTGTTTGCAAATTCATATAAACCCTGTAAATAAATTCTTAAACAGTAATAAAAGATTTTCTCTCATATAGAACACAGGATACTCACCAAATTTAAGCCTGTAAACAGAACAAATTTACTGAATTGTTACCATACAGTTCTTGCAACATCAGTATACATTTCAGTGTTTCCTAGAAATGTAAACAAACTCTTCCATTCTCCTATATATCGGAATGGTAAATTTACAAATATTTTTTTACCGTGCACTATTGTTACACGAAATTTTTACCTCAGTCCGTACAGCGACGATAAAGTAGTATTATCTCACTATAAATAAGGTTTTCAACGATGAGGTCTACTACACATATTAAAAATTACCTTACGAAGACTAAGCTGACATTTTTTTAAAATTTAAGTTAACATCACTAACCATGAGGGCCACTGTTTACGCTTCAGTACGCACATGTGAACAAAAAATGTTCAGCCAGCAATAGCTATTATTAGTCAGCTAAACTTAAACATGGCTTTGCTTATAGTACTTAAAATGAAGACGTGTTATTAGGTTTTCATTTTGTACTGAGTAACAAGTCTTGTTGAATGAAATACAGCACTCGAATATAATATATAACATTTTGATACCTACTGGAACACGACTGTTTACTATGTTCATTTCACAAGACAGTAAAAGAATTTGGTTACTTCTAAAAATTATTGTTACAAGTCGTTTCTGAATAGTTCTTGTTTATACCAGAACAAAGATGGCCTGTTGTATCCAGACAATGATGCAAGGTACTGAAATGTTTCTCAGCGAAAATTCCCCTTCGCAGTTACAAAGTAAGAAGTATTTTGGACAAACGCCATTGCAGCTGTGGCGTGTGTCCAAAATATTTCTTTGATTTGTAACATGCTCACGTTGCAAGAATCGTTTAAAAATAACCCAGCGTGCTGGCTCTCCGCGGACTGCGAAAGTTTACAGTTTCCAAAACGTCACAATTTGTTTTGGTGCAAAGAGACGACTGTGTTCGTCTGTCATTTTTTTGTTTTACTGTCTACAGTTATTGTGTTAATTAGTGTTCGCTCGCTTTCCTTGAGATGTCCATGTCTCTGCTCTGTCGTCTATGACCAGAACAATTTTCGTTTCTTTGGTATTTTCTGTTTGTCGTTGTCATTGTGTTTGTGTGTTGTTTCGTATTTTAGCCACTTAACTGGCGGAATTTATTTCGTCGAATTATCTGACTTCTTTGTTTTCAAACTATTCACAGCCTTTCTTGATTGGTTTTCTGTGTTTGTGCGTTTGTGGCGATTTAGTTTCTTGTTGGGTTGTTTGTGGCTCACTTCTTGAATTCCTTGTACAATTAAATGTGGCAAATTTATGTTCCTTCGTTTTCCATTTACCAAAAAAAAAAAAAAAAAAAACATTTGGTTGCTTGCTTTCCGGTTTTTTCGTATTCACTGGTTTTCTGTGACACACCATTTGTTATAGTGGCTTATGTCCAAAATAATTATTTGTTTTGTAATTTCTCCCATTGCAAATTTAAAAAAAAATACATACTCTTCGCAGTATTAACGGCACTATCTGCATAGTTCGCCTCTCGTAGATTTGTTCCTAACCTGAGAAAAGCTTAAAACTTTTAACGTGTATCGATTCGGCTGACTAAAGCAATATGTGCTGTGTGACAAATAATCTGAAACTAGATACGATTTTGTTAAATAATTAATCAGACTGTCATTCTCTGTAAATTTGCTCTTTAGTTAAATTCCTGTTTATTTAACTGATAGTCATAATATTTGCTACGGGGTCACATATCATATATTTCATGGAGTTATCGTTAAACTTCCAAATTGTAAGTTAACTTAATTGCTTTAGTATTGAGATAGTACATTAAACTGCAGTCCATACACGTTATAACATGTTTGTAATATTAATGAAATGAAGGGGGCCACCCACCAGGGTGACCTGTGCTTGATTCACGGCCTGGTCGGTCCCAGGACGTTCGCATGTGGAAATAGTGCCGGACGATGCCACTGGTCGGCGGGTTTTCTCTGAGTTCTCCCGTTTCCTCCGCCTAGTAATCCCGGCGTAGATACGTACTCACATAACGTCACCTCTCACCAACTATAGTTCATTCGCCGAGATGTGAGAGCTGTAGTTTGTAAACAAGAGTGCGTGATATTCGTATAAGCGGTGAGGGGTGTACAAGCTACTAGCCAGCGCGCGCTGCTGCATGTGGCGAGAGTTAAAGTGCTGACTGGTCAGGCGAGTGTTCGTAATGTTTTCTGAGTGTTTTAATCAGACAGAAACGTCAACTGTAAATGTGTATCACTGTTACAGTCGAACGTATTAGGAAACACATTTACGCCCAACTAGGGCTGTTATGTACTGATTATTCACTTATCCATCGTAGACCGTGATACATACACTGTATGTTCGGTATAGTAATTACATCTACAACACGTGCTGCAACATGAATGATATCAATTACGTATAAACTTCGCATATTGTCTACAAAACGGTCAGTGTCTATGCATCTTATGTGACGGTTTTGTTAAAAGTATGATGTAAATATCTTTAATGTGGAATGAATGCATTTAAAAAATTAATGTTACGGGTTCAATAACACTGTAAGTTGCACAATACCGATGGTTTGATAATTACGAGGGCTTTGATAATGTTAATGAACGTCTATTACTTAATTACATCGATCAGTACTGTAGATATATCGAGAATTGTTGCACACCAAACATCGAAAACGTAAATGTCACATGCTATTGTTGCCGTTCATGAATAGTTACAATGTGTGTGTCAATAATAGTGTCGATTATTTTACGTTACTTCCACAGCACATTGGTATGTCATTGTCGTCTACCTGAGATATAGGGTTTCATGACCAGATTTCTGCGTTGTATATCATGCCGGACGATGTCGCTGTTTAAAGAGATTTCTCGGGGTTCTTCACACCTATCTCATTTACACTCATTGGTTTCCACGACTTTGTGTATTACAATCCCGTAAATACTACAAATTCGTGCATGGTATTCTATGCTTAATGCCTGTCTGCCACTACACGTGGTGAGCATTCCGGACACCCCTGATTACAAGCTGCAATCACGTGAACACTGCGTGTTTTCATTGACAGACTTTACCTTCGATTACGTGAATGTGCTTCGCGCGCTCTCACTTGAAAGCGAATAGACAGTAGATAGTAGATGTCAAGTGCTGGCCAACATCTCTTCACAATGAACTGAAGCTCTCTTCGTGCTGTTCTATATACTTAGCTTTAAACGCCGCTTGTTGTCACTAGATATTTATTTTTAACTCGTCGTGTTACATAATCGTATTGCATTGATAATTTTTTTTTAACTATTGCACTAAAATGGTGACGAGATATGTGCTTTTATTTGTGTACTGTTTTAAAGTTATTCGACATGTACTTAAATAATTTGACATTATTTTGACAGAAAATTATTAATCCACATCCTATGACGTGTGTGTTTTACTGCTGTTTTGTTACTCAATTTTGCGATATTCATATAAAGATTAATTTTAGCGTACAATGTGATATAATAATAGAATATCTAACCAAATAAAATTAATTAGGGTGTATCTGCAATTTTTATCTTATTTTGGTGTCAAGATATTCCCATAGATTATGCATTTCCAATCCCTGCGTCAATATAATCGATACCCATGCTTCGTGTAATAATGCCGTAGGTCGTATTTGAGTTTATTAAGTATCTGTATGAACGTATAAACAAGCAACATAATAATCGATAACTATTACTACAATATGTTTTATAGCATACAAATATCGAATTTCGTAGTCCTATTTCAAAACTAACAAGTTATGTCCAACAATAATAACAAAAATTGTGATAGGGCATATCTGCTCATATTAATTTTATTTAGTACTGCAGTACAAATTACTATTTTCAAAGTCGTTTTGCCAATTAGATCGATAACTATGTTAATACGTTTTGAAAGAATTTATCCAAACACTTCACTTTGGTTAGTCCCGGTAATAGTCATAAGAATTACGGATTTCAAGGTATTACGTCATTTAGTACGATAATTATCAACAACGTTTCTTTTATTGGAAATATATGTTCACATTACTATAATCAGGGCCAGAACAGTCTTAAAATATGTGTTTTGTAGTCATACATCGCATGGATCTATACTTATCGATTTGAATGCATGTGGGTCCATGGCTTGATGGATCGAATCCGACTGCCGGATTAGGCTATTTTTGTGTACTCTAAATTAAAATACTACCGTAGCGACAAGTCCTCACACAACTGGAATACAACGTCGCCATTGACAACCAAAAGGTCAGCAACATGGGAAACATATCTAGCCGGCGGCACTAGCGACATCTATCGAGCAAGGGGCGAAAGAAAAATTGCCTATTACGTTGCTGTCTACTAGACAATGAAAGAAGAAAAGTACTGAGTTGTTTGCCTAGTAAGAAATGTACACAAATGAAACACGTAAAACGAATTGCGACGAAAACAAATCACCAACTATTAAAACAAGAAAGTGGACACAAAGAAATTACTAAAAAAATACAAAAGTAAAAAAAAAACTTGGGATATAAGGTTCTCCCTATCCAAAATGGGATGGAAAACATCAAACGAACTATGTCGTACAGTCCAAACCACAAAACACGTCACCTTCTTGGAACACTTGAATACGAGCTGTTTTCCAGAAATAAATTGAAAAGGTGCACTCGATTGCCTGCCAGGTAAGCAACCCGTGTTGCAAGACTGGTCGTAGCGTAGTTGCTGTGAATGAATGCGGACCTACGTTATAAGACAGTAGTTATGTTTGTACAGATCTTCGGTTAGTTGTAACTGAAAAGAGGAAACTGTAGACGGTAACTGCAAGAGAATACGACTTGAAAATGATCTTATGTGTGCATATTACAGTAACTGTTTAAAGTTGCGACCACCAACTTCGAACCCTGTGTGTCTACCTGATGACGGGAATAAATTCCAGTTCCCGAAACGTCGTAACACTGTCTGTCTGGAAAACTACTGTGTCTTGTTTCGTCTCTTCGTTGTGTCGTTTGTCCTTTTTGTATACGTCTGTTACCTGTTGCGTTTTGTCTCGCCTATTTGTTGTGTCTTTTTGTTATTTTTCTGTTCGTGTCTGATATTTGCTGTGTTTTTTGTTTCATCTCATCGTTGTGTCGCATGTTTCTTGGTTTTTATTTTATTTGTTATTATTTTCATTTATTATCTGCTTGTTCCTTGTTTCTATTTGACCCGATCCCATTTTGGAATTTCTTGTTGTGCATGTATCTTGCTGACTAAGCATACTCTGCTTATATAATGGTTTTCTTTTATTTGTTTAGTTTTCTTTGACAGTCGTTCAATTTGCAATGGAGTACGTCCAAGAAACTGAATCCAGTCATGCGCTCCCATTGCACAGTTCTTTCAAAGATCGTCACAATTCTTGTTTAAAATAAGGAAATAAATATCTGGTACAAATAAAAAAATTTTAAAAAAGATGTTGAAAACTGATGTGAACCACGCCCTTAATATAATATTCTGCGTGAAGGGAGGACAGTTATGTTAACCTTTGTTGTCAGTTTGTTTATACGGTAACGATAAGATGTTCCGTAACAATAAACAACTAATTTATATAGGGTTTTATTACTCACATTCTTGTCAGTCTGTTCGGTACAAATTTTGCAGTCGATTTTAAACTAACTTTCCTAAGAGCTATAAACCAGAAAATTTATACATAGCTGAGAACTGGATGGCTACTCAGTGAAAGAGAAAAAGATTTTAAAACAATAATTACTTACATAAAAAAGTACATCAATTTTGTTTATTATACCGCGTTAATTTAACTGCCCGAGAGCAAGAGACTTGAAAATTAAAACATGCCTCAGAAAAATAATGACAATGCAATATAAGAGGGAAATTATTTTACAAAATATTTAAAATATAGTTAAAAATGTGCGAAAAATATCCAAAAAAACAATTTATTTTTGATGTCAAATTTGACACAGAATACTATAAAGAAGAAAATAATGTATATTTTTTATTAATATACCACGTTTCTAAAACAAACTAACAAACAATTTTAAACTAACTTCCCGATGAACTGGAGTCTTGAGACTTTAAGCAATGCTCAGAACTGGGTGACAATGCAATATAAGAAGGGGAAAAATGGCAAAACAATAATTATTATTTTCAACATTAAAAAACTGATTTTTGATATGCCTCATTTTAAAAACATATGATTGCAAAACTTCGCTCACATGAAAATAAAAATTCAGGAAATAATATTAAATAAAAACAAAATTTTAATGTGCTACGTTTTTAAAACGGACTAAATGTATAAAATAATTTCTACAATGCAATACATGCAAGATTTAAAACGAAAAAAAAAAAAAAAAAAAAAAAAAAAAAAAAAAAAAAAAAAAAAAAAAAAAAAAAAAAAAAAAAAAAAAAAAAAAAAAAAAAAAAAAAAAAAAAAAAAAAAAAAAAAAAAAAAAAAAAAAAAAAACGTGGGGCGCATGAAATAGTTGAAACTAAGGAGTCTAGAGAGTATCTATCGTTAAGGAAACTCACACAACATAGTCCATGTCATTTGCAGTGCAATAAATCTGTTATTTGCTCTTCACTTTCAAGTAAGCACTTCTGAACGCTTAGTTTATTATGACCACAATCAGAGCCAAAGACGTTAAATTATGAGAAACGAGAAACGTTTACACTTGTTTTTAGTTACGTGGAAGATTTCGTATTTAAAATAATAAAGATGGAGGCAAAATGGCTGAAAGAAAATTTTAGGCAGTGCTTACTTGATCATGAGCAGCATATATAATGACTTAGGTGAACTATCCGTTCAACAGTTACTAATTTCCGTTTTAAAGCTTACAAGTATATTCACATAAGAAATTATTTTGTATTTTTTAGTCTGTTTAAATAACGCGTTGCATTAAAATTATGTTTTTATGTTATATTATTAATTTAATTATTGGCTCAGAGACTTCCGGGAAGTATCGAACAAATCTAAGGTCATTTGCGAACGTGACACCAACTGACAGTTTCTGTAATTCTGGCTAGTGTTAAAAAGGAAACGCTTGATTTCCTAGTCGCTAGTTATAGATATAGAAATGTAGTTTCTACAGGTCAATGTTTTTTTATTCTTGTCGCTCGTCACTTCACACTGCGGGGGAGGCTCAGCTGTCCTCACTGCAACCGTCGCGTGGCAGGAAGTGAAGCGATAACACACTTCCGCATAAGACAACAACTGAACGTCGGCCTTATTATTTCTTCTTGGAATGAATGACTTAGGGTGATCTTAATAAACATTCCCTTAAGGCCTCGCTCTTTAGTTTTTCACAAGATACGAAAATAATTTTTGAACTCAAATTAATATATAAATCAGAAATTCATTCTTACAGTTTTAACACTTATATATCATCGTTTGTACCTGAATTTTTCTGTTGCTATAAACCGAACGGATTGTTAGATTTTTTGCCCCTGAAATACCAATATCTTGTTGACAAAAAAGCCAAAAGAAGCAAAATAATTTTTTGCTAGCAAACGGTACATTGTTTTCAAAAACGCTGTGGCGAAATTGTGTATCGTATGACTGTACACAATCTCAACATTTTTCAAAGCATTAGGTTGAAAAGTATTTAAGTTATTTGGAATTCTTTGAAATAAATGAAAGATCATGATCTTAGCCTAAATAGCCCGCAAACAATTCGCGAATAAGCGATGGATAAGAGTCTGCACTCTCGTAAACATAAGGATATGTTGCGCACTTATGTACGAATTTTGCAAAGTTTGCGAGACTGTCAAGGCCGATTATATGGCGGATATCCATGTGAATATTTCACCAGGAGGGCTTATCAATGTTTGAACTTCCCTACGAAACATCGGAAAGTAATTAATACGAAGAAATTGGGAAACGCGATAAAAATAATTATAAATTATGTTTATTACATTTCAAGTACCGTATTTTCGAGGCAAATAGCAAGGTAATCAATGACCGGACCTCTCGCAACTTTGAGAGAGCTACCGACGCGCAATCAAAAAGCATATTGACGGTCTCGGATTTCCGGGTCCGCGGTGGCCGAATGGTCACACCATTCGCCTCCCACCAAGGCGATCCGGGTTCGATTCCCGACGGGGTCGGGCCCAGGATTTTCGCATGTGGGAATCGTGCCGGACGATGCCACTGGTCGGCGGGTTTTCTCGGGGATCTCCCGTTTGCCCTGCCCCTTCATTACGACACTGCTCCACACTCACTTCATGTCAAGCCTCACCAGCGGTAAAGACCTCGATGTTGAGCGCTGACCAAAAATCTCTCACTCACTTGGCTTTCCGGATTGGAGCCGTGTCTGTGGTTGGTTTTGGTAACCGACGTTTCGCCCAACATTTTAGTTGGCATCTCTTCAGGGTCCACTGCGACTGAAAGATTTTCTTTTATTTGGCGAGCCCCTAAATCCCGCTAAGCCAGCGTGTTCCCCGTCTCAATGCATGTGTACTCCGGCATGCATTAGTAGCAATGTTAGTAGCTAGTTATTACATGAATTCGTTTCCAAATTTGCAAGGAAAGGTGTGTGCGGGGTTTATATGAGTTCTCATAGGCTGGCGGCCACAGCCAATGAGAAGAGGGCGCTGAGAACTTTGTGCCGGGAGCCTGAGCACTCCTATAGCAGCCATCACATTCACTCCCGAACACAAGCAAGCTCACTCTGCAGTGTCGGCAACAGTAAATATTCTCGGTTTGTCGACCGTGACCAGAGACCACCCCAAGCTGAGTGACTCGTCTCTCCGCTGTCGCAGTCTTCTTTCTTCAGTGTCAGCAGCTGTACCTTTCATGTCACGGTGGAGGAAGATACACCAATCACTGAAATACCTCCAAAATCCTCGAGTTGGTTTTATGCACGCCACCAGCAGAAGCTACCACTACTAGCCAGGTAGGGCTCTGAAAAGAGTTTTGCCAACTCGACGTACAAATTCCGACGCATTCCAGTTCTCCACGCAATCAGCCTTTCACAGCCTTCAAGTTCCAAAAGTCGGTTTGTTTCACTGCGCATTTTTTTCAGCTCCACTGTCCCCCACGAACCTTCGCCGACACTGCTTCCAACTGCGTGCCAACTAAAAGTTCTGAGCTAGGTGAGGTCCTTATATAGGTGGACTCAGGAACCCTGGGTATCCAGGCGGTTAATGGGCTAGAGCCAGTTCTCCAATTGGTTCCTGGGGTGGCCGTTGTCAATTGACAGTAATTGCCCAACCCAGGAATCAATTTGAGAACTGGTATTTTCCTATTGGCCACCTGGATAGTAAGCAAGGCTCCTAAGCCCCCCTCCTAAATAAGGGCCTCGCCTAGCTCAGAGCTTTCAGTCGCCTTGAGACACTGAAGCTGTCAACTAAGTGTTCGGCGAAACGTCAATTACCACAACCAACCATAGAAGCCACTCCAGCCCGGAAGCCAAGGCCGTCGTGACAACGGCCACGAAAGCTTGCACAAAAACACGCCTGTTGTTTGAGAATATCGTTTCGTGCCAACGTGTAGAGTGTGGCGGACATCTTTCTCGCAAATATGGCTACAAATACCAGCCTCATTAGTGTGTGCAAGAGCAACTGGTTACAGCAGGCTCTGAACGTGTTAAGACTCGGCGATTATATACTCACGCCGAGAATGTGAATGTGATTGCCAGTCCAGCTTCCCCATAGCACGAGCGTTCACAAGTGCGGCGGATGTTACTGAGAACTGATTATGTATAGGTACAGTCTGTTCGCTTTAAACTGAGCACTCCACAACACTTTTAATATAAAAAAACTGTATTTAATTTAGGAATAAGTTGTTAGGTTTTGAGGGCTGTGAATCGTTTACACTGGATTTAAGTATCTTGGGAGTTTTCGTATTAAAAACAGTAAAGATTGTTACAAAATTTCTGAAATAAAAATTTAAACAGTGCTGACTTTACATGAATAGTGTATATAGAAATCGCAAAGTAAGGTTTTCAGTACTACATGGTTTTCGTACAATTTAGTGACAGTGTAACTCGCCCACTGCGATATCAGTTTCCACAAACAACGCCTTTTTGCACCGGAGTTTAGGGCATATTAGCGAATAACTTTAAAGGACGAGAGTTACACGTATTTTGTACGATATATTTATTTTTCTCATTTTGCTAGCATTCTATTACATTTGATGACAAATCGCAAATTTTCATCTCGTACTTTTTTAATAAAGGTGGTAATATCGCCTTTCGGTGTGGTTTAAGAGTTGAAATGCACAAATTCTTCACATCTATACTACTTGGTAACCAGAATTTTATTTCTGTCCAGCAATCGCCTTCCTAAATATCACCATAATTTGTAATATTTTCTCCAACTTTGGAAGCGTCCACAGCTCTTCCTATTTTACCTGGACTATGGGTTTCATGTATCAAACTTTCTATTTTCACCTCAGGAACCACCTGTTACAGTTTGTTGCCATGTTTTAGACACACGGTAGTGTCGTAAAACCGGAATTAATATGTAACTAGCTGGGAGTTTCCACAAAGCATATCATGCGAGTTCTCAATAAGTTCTGAAAAGTCCCTGACAACTGTGCGTGAGGTTCGGTTGATTCAGAAACGCAGGTCTTGTTTACATAATTAACTAGTGCGTTGTTGACTGCTGTTACCTGTTCCACTGGCTAGAATCCCAACACATGTTCCCTTATACTACTAGGCCTACTGCGATTGGCTCAGAGTTTATGAGATGTTCCACGGAGAGCAGTAACAAGCTTACAAGCAAACAAGAAACAAACTAGTGCTCCTTGGTCTATATATGAAAGGATAGCAGCTTACTGGAGCAGCTGCCAAAATGCGCTAACGAGGATTCACGAGGGTTGGGTAGATCAGCCAAAATTTCAAGTTTCAGGTGTTCAAAATTTAACCTGAGTGAAATTTACCCGAGTTCGAAATTTCAACAGGTGGCCTTCCTATCAACTACTAGAACTATTATTATGTTAACTGTAAATAAAATCGTGTGTAAAAATGCACTGCAGACGTAGCATTTAGCAACACATTTACAATTTTAAAAAATACAAGTTTTTTTTTATTTCCCGCCATCTTAAAACCTTGAGTAATATTGCAGACGTACTTCAAATCTTGGTAACCGGCAAAACCTGGTCACATGACTGAGAAAATATACCCTACTCCAGCTCGTGAGCTATCATAAGCGGTACAAAGACGTTATATAACAACTAGATTGTTACACTGCTCTTTTGTTACATGACAAAATTGAATGCTGAAATATTGCATCGCATGTTACGGGCTGCAATATGACGCCGTTCAATTTGGTCACACACAGAGATAGACCATCAGCATTGGCCTTGCACACCTTGGCCGAAACTAATGGAAATGCTTCATGAGGCTCGAGAATCCATAGATAAGTTGAGTGAAACCAAGGCGTGCAAGACCAATATTGGCGGCTTATCTCTATGTGTTACCAAATTGAACGGCGCCATATTGCAGCCGATAACATGCGATGTCCCTTACTAATTGTTTTTGTTTAAAAAAATCCCCCCCCCCACTCCAGCTAAAGTACACAATTCCTAATCTTCGGCTGCAGTACGTTAGTGTTAAATTTGGTCGTGTAACAAAATAGCAGCGTAATAGTCAACTTCTTATATAATGTTTTTGAGTGAAACATGATATTTATCATCCTGTTCCTAAATAAAAGTCATAGAGCGTGCAAAATGGCAAAATTCAATGCTGCCAAGGTATTTGTCAAAGCACTTGTACGATTGGACGACGATGTATATTTATAAATGTGTATATATATAATTTTTATTTTATAAAGTCGTTTAACGTGCCTACAAGCACCACGAGGCCTTGGTAGAAGTGCACGGGGGAAGGAAAAGAAGAGGTCGGCCAGGGCATATTTTATGGAACCATCATAGCATTTGTCTGGAGTGATTGCGGGAAACCATGGAAAACTGAAATCAGGATGGTTGGAGCCGGGGATCGAACCCAGATCCTCCCGAATACGAGGTGACTGTTTTACCACGTGGTTCAACAGTTTCCCGACGAACAATAAATTAATTTAAACTATTGGCGTACTGTACTAGAATTCTAATTTTCCCACCGAAATGAGTGGACAGGATAATATATAATCTACAGTTATTGTGTACAAATTATAATTATTAACTATTAATTACTATACACAAATCTGAGTTGTCTGTGTAACTACTATACTGGTGGGTGCAGGTAAACCTCCGACCAGAAGCTTTAAAGAGGCGACGAACGAGTTCTACAACACAACGTCTTCAATAATAGAAACACGTTCGTTTTGTTCATAAATGACTGTCATCGACCGTGCTCGTGGAGTCGTGGTGTACAGTCGGATAAAAATGGCTTCCCTTGAAACTGGAACATCTTCGTCACTGACGAGAAGATAACGGTCCATGACTAGGGGCCGGTAATTGCCGAGAAAATATTCTTGCAACAACTTGCTTCTACGTTTTACGTGAACACCTGCAGCTTTGTTTCGTCGCCAATAATAATTGGACGTTTCTAACTCTCAACTTCTTGGAATTCTAACCACTAGTCACAGGCGTGTGGTGCCCCAGTCACTTCGCTCGTTCTGATTGGCGTAGACAATAAACTAACACCTTACCACGAGGACACGCTGCCAATAACCACGAAGCAAAGTTTAAGATATGAACGTAAACCGTTGAAACAAAATGGCGTAAAAATCTTTTCGCAGAAAATTTCGGCCCGTACTTCTTATATTTAAGGACCTCCATTTCCTGTAAAAATATTCTTACAACATTTGTTCCAGTACGTTATGTGCGCCTCCTTAGTTCCGTTCCAAGGTCAACTGTCGGATGTTTTTAACGCTTGTGAGTCTTAAAGTTCTGTATCAGTCGCATTTTTAAATTAATTTATTTTTCCCAGTTTTGAAATTATGAGAATAAACTGTGAAATTTGCTTAATAGCGTGCATTATTTTTACCTTGTGCTTCGCAGTTAAAATGTTTTGGGGCCTCCATACATGTGTTTGAAATACGTTGCAGCGAGTTGCGATTATTCCTTTTTTACGAAACTACCAGAGGCACATTTTATTTGTACATCTACGAAAATAGCACACACATCAAACTATGTCGCTATAGTTTCGAAAATTCGGCACGTTTACTTAAAACATAATTGTCGAGCCCCTTAAAATGGCCAAAAATGGGTATTTTAGACTGCCGTATCTGTAAAAATAACAACCGGATTCAAAAAACAGAACTGCAGAAACAAGCGTTAGGCTATGAACTACGCTGAACGCTAATAAAATAATGTAACCACCGCTTAAAATCCCGTAGGAAAAAGGATGGTAGTAAAGCACTGCACGCCAGCTGAGTGGCTTGCACGGAGAGGCGACAATTAGAGACACTGGAAAATCGCGAAAATATTTAACATTGTCTCCAATAAACTATAGTATCTCAATCGTGACACGTATTGACAGTTGTCTGGCGAATCACACACGTTCTGTGTTAAAATTGTACAGTTATAATTGTGTCTGTTGAAGAGGGTCACGTGCTTCATATAAAACATAGCCAATATAGATGCAATACCTTCAGTGTTATACATAATATGTTGGAGCCTAACCAACAATAAACTTTTCTCGCGATTTACCAGTGTCTCTAGCGATAATGTATTACCACAGACTAAATAGTAATACAGATATATAAATGGCGTGGCGGCTCGTTTGATATGGGCGAACTTCACCGCTCATTGGCTGCCCGATGCTACTGATACCAGCCCCGTGCATGTTTGGCTCCTGCACGTTATAGCAGGTTTCCTATAAGCCTGGCTGCCGGCTAGCAGGACAACTGCCATACACTCATTGGGTGCAGGCGTTTCCACCATGTTGGTAGCCAACGAAGCCATTTTGCTGGCGTGTGTGACTGTGTTCGCCGTCCTACCGGCTATTTCACTTCTGTATTCCTCAATATTCTGTGGTATTACATACATCGTTAGCGGTTACCTTACCTCACTCCTGCCTCACACACGCACAAACGCAGCCCGTCTAGGGAGGCCCCTTAACCTATATTTAGTTCGCAAACAGTTCAGCATTTTTTTTTCTTAATTTGCCTGATTAATTGCGGCCTAAATATACGTTAAAGTTCAAGTACGATGCTTCCGTAGCGCAAGGTAAATATAATACACGATATAATCGCAAGTTTCACATTTTTCTTATCAGAATTTCATGAAAGCGAAAAATAAAACAATCTCATATGGCTACTGGCGCGGAGCCTAATGTTTTGTTTCAAATCATAGACGTGTGGTATCGCAGTAACCTAATTCCGATTGATACAGTCAAATCGAAAAAGTCCTTCCACGAACAACAAAGCACGTAATGTATTGAAACCAGATAACATAGAAATTTTTTCGTGGAAATCAGGGGCCTCTATTCATGACACAAGCACTAGCTATTTCAATGTGAATGTGTGTTTACAGCAGACAAATGGTGAAACGTGGTCCTGTATCAATGGTGACGGTTTTACACCCTGAGCTTTAAGGGAGAGTGTTAGACAATTTTATTGTATATTCAGTTTTTGAATCATAACATTTATTCAAATTGTATTATTAAAATTTTCTCTTCGGCAAAGCATAGGATATATTCTTGGTAAACTACTTGACATAGATAAGAATGGAATTTTTCATTTATTTGTCATGCATAATTATTGCAAGAGAATTCTTGGTAGTTACACTGTAAATATCTTGCAATAATTCTGCATGATAAAATTAATGAAATGTTTCATTATTACTTATGTCAAGCAGTTTATCAAGAATATATTCTATGCTTTGTCGAAGGTGAACTGAATATACAATAAAATTGTCTAACACTGCCCCTTAAGGTAGCTGCATGCCCAGGCCGCCGAATGGCGTGCAGAGCTTCTGCTCAAATACGTTTATTAGAAAATTACTCATCGCAAGTAAATGATGTCTGCTCAGGGTTCGTTACTCGCGTGTTATCCAACTTCAGTTCCACCATTTATTTCTCAAGGGGTTTTTCTACGCTGCTGATAGTGGCAACAAAATATATTTTATGTCCTTTTTATTTTTTGCATGAAAACATCGGCGCAGAGTCTTTTGAATATATAGGCTTGTACAATATATATTTATCTTTAATATTTCTTCATTAAATTATAGGGTCGCCATTGAATGTTTCATATAGTAGCTCTAAGGCTAGTTGTCGGCTAGAAGACAGCACTCCAATTCAGTGACTTGTCCTTAGTGGCTAGGATGAGGCATGATGTTCGTGCTGTGTCGCCCTTGCCGCTTCCGCACTCAGAATGCGTCCATCCAGGCAGCCACCTTAACATGTCTGCAAGACTCAAACAACTGTAGTACGTATATTTAGGTTAAATCGTGTTACTCGAGAATTCTCTCTTTGCTTTCTGCACGTTGCTATGAGATATATGCTATACCTATGTACCTACCAGTGTCACAGACTAAACGGTAATACAGACGTGGCGGTTAAATTGATACGGGCGAACATCGCCGCTTATTGGCTTCCCGAGTCTATCGATACCAACTCCTTGTTTGATTGGCTCCTGCATGTTACGACAGGTTTCCTATTGGCCTGGCTGCTGGCAAGTAAGGCAGCAGCCTTATGCTGATTGGTGGCAGGCGTTTACACCATTATCCTGGTCAGCGCGGCCATTTTACTGGCGTGCGTGACTGAGTTTGCCGTACTACCAGCTATATTTCACTTCTGTATTCCTAAATATGCTGTGCCATTGTATTATTTCTTCTCGCAACTCAGATTTATTTATAGATGTTCTGAATAACTCTTCCATCGGAACACGTCCACATTTCATCGCTGCAGCGTACTGTAACTGTTTGCCTGGGAAGGTAATGTCTTGTTAGCCTCGAGCCTTGAACAGTACCAACACTGTAAAAAAACTTCCTAACATGTTTAGGAAGTAATTATCCTAATTGCAGTATGGGACAGTTGCCTTTTTTCCGCCTTGTAAATATGCAAACATTTACATTTGTTACAATACAAGTCTGGTAACGTTAGTATACGTTTAAATGTTTTATGCTACCATGAATGTCTGAATTATACCATACCTACTTTCTTAGCGCTCCTAAGCGCACGTGTGGCAATTAACAAACTACTTTTAGAATGTATTTAAAGGGATAAATGATACTGGCTGGCAGGTTGCCGCATTTAAGACCCCGGTCTTTTACCAGAGAGGGCTATGTAAAGGTTAGTTGTGCTGCGGGTTAGGAAACTCAATGTTATTATAGTTCAGCAAAGAAAAAATTCTGCCGTTAGTTGATCAGCAATCAGTAAGGGGGCTTCGAAATTTGTCGAGATTGGTATCGATTTGCGAATGTAAATTGACGTATTTTGTGAGATTTATTTTTGTTGGTCTTACAAGACCGTATGCACAATAATTGGTTGCAGTCATATTCGCGAATCCTCGGAACCGACCTCGGCAAAGTTCGTAGCCCCTTACCGACACCAGCGCAACTGGCGGCAGAATTTTCCCTTGCCAAACTTGTCCATAATAAATTCGTTTGTCTACCTAACCTGTAGTAGAATTAACCTTAGCGACAGTGGCGGTTCGTAGATTGTTGCCAGGGAGTGCACAAGTTGCAGAGAACTATACCGGATTGTGCGCTAGTTGACGCTACTAAGCCACTGACACGCTGGTATGAAGGTGTCGCTTATTACTGAATGGTTACAACACAATAATTGACCGGTAGATAATTCATGGTCATTGGCAGAATCACGATTTTATGGCGAAAAGATTTTTGCAACATTTGGTTTCGATGAGTCATGTGTAGAGACACTGGAAAATCGCGAAAATAATTAAAATGGTCTCCAATAAACTGTAGTATCTCAGTCGTGACACGTGTTAACAGTTTTCTGGAAAATCACACATGTCCCGTGTTAAAACTGTACAGTTCTAATTGGGTCTGTTGAAGAGGGACACAGTGCTTCATATAAAAAATAGCGAATATAGGTGCAAAACCTTCAGTGTTGTACATAGCATGTTGGAGCCTAGCAAACAATAAACTTTTCTCGCGATTTACCAGTGTCTCTAGCTATGTGCACACCTGCAGCTCTGCTACATCGTCTGTGGTTGGATGATTTTATTCTCAATTGCCTTTGCAAATTATAGACGTACAGACTTATAATAATCTTATTCTGATTGGTGTAGTCAAATGAGAAACATGTCTGAACAAAGACACTCTACCAATAACCTTGAAACAGAACTGCCGATGTGCACGTGAGTCACTGAAACCAAGTGGGACAAAAATCTTTTCGCGACAAGATCGTGGCTCTAGTGATTGGACAAGGACTGCTTTTACACGACGTAAACAAGGAAATAATTGGCAGGGCTCGTACTATCCACTTGTACGGTTAGAGGCCTATAGACTTTTGCTAGTGCTTGTATAGGACTTATATGTCTATGCAGCTTCCAAGTAAGCATGCGACTTACTGGTGCTTCCATTTATTCGTCACGCGTTGCAGTGTACAGCGTGTGTAGGAACCCCTGTTTTTGGCGAAAAGAATTTTGCCCCACTTTGTTTCGGTGCCTCACGTGCACATCTGCAGTTCTGCTTCGTGGTCAGTAGAGGTACGTCAATTTCGCGGATTCATCTGGCAGCAGCCTAGACTTGTCAGTCCTATACACTCACTGGCCACAATCGATTATATATTGGCTTATAACCGTACAAGCAGGTAGCAAGCGATAGCACTTCGCATTATTTCCTTATTTACTACTGGCTTGCAGTAGTCAAACGCGTTTCGTAACAGCCGCCAGCGAGCAACAGACGTGACAATGAAGTATACATAATTGACGTTCAACCTGACCTGGAATGAATCTGCGAAATTTACGTACCTCTAGTGGTCAGTGATTTAATATTTTAACTGTCACGGTACTTGGGATTCTACCGGCAAATCACAGACCTGTGTTATTGCAGGAACGTTATTGTAATTGGCTCAAATGACAGACGTCACTTCATATAGACACGCTGGCAATAGCCATGAAGCAGAATTGCAAATGTGCACGTAGGGCACTGAAACAAACTGGGGCAAAATTCTTTCGCGAAAAACGAGGGTCCCTAAGCATCTACTAGTAGCTCAATAAATACTGTTGATGAAAGACGTGTGGTGACAGGTGGCGATGTGTGTCAATTTGTCAACATATGGTACCTGCCTCTACGCGCAGCGGTGCGTTTAGAGTCAATTAACGCCTGTTTACAAAATAGTACGAATTTTTCGTTCAACCGTCAGGCGGTCAGTGGCGCTGTACGGTCGTGTACCAAGGTAAGCTGTAATATTACAGCCAATGGTTTGTAATGAAAAGAATTCAGCACCTCTTTGTTTCTGCGCCTTGCATGCTAATTTGCAGCTGTGCTTCATGATTATTGGCCGAGTGTATTTGTGCAGACGTGTCGCACATTTGACAGTGCCAATCAGAACAAGTTTACAGCGACACCACGCGTCGGTTATTTGCTGGTAGAACCCCGAGACCTTGAGAGCTTAAGGGCGTTGGACCCGTAAAATTTATTATATATATATTTATTTATTTATTTATTTATTTGTGCCAAACACTGTTCAACTTTTGCACATCAGATAACACGTTATTTCCCAAAATAAAAAAAAAATAGGCCCCTATAGTTTTTGCAGAATCACTCATCAAAGACACAAAATTGCATTGTGGTGTAGCCAAAATCAAAAAAAGTAATTAACTAATACATTCAAAATTACAGTAACTGATAGTCAGCGATTCAATGTATTTTATGACATGGTTGACAAAAGTTAGTTTTGAAAATTTTAGTAGTAGCCAAAAGTCAAAGTTATGCAAAAATGTACTAATTTTCATAAATTTTTTAAAAATACAAAAATTAATCGCTTTGTGTTTACAAAAGTGTCTTGAAGTAGTTCATATTATTAAGAATTAATATGAATAATCTTATTTCTGCGAGTTAATTACTTTTTATTATTTTGGCTACACCGCAATTGCCATTTTGCGACTTTGATAGGTGATTATGCTAAAACTATGGGAACTATTTTTTTTATTTGGGAAAATTACATGTGTTCTTATGTGCAAAAGTTGAACAATGTTTGGCACAAATATAAAATTTTGAATTTTTACGGGTCCAACGTCCTTAAATCATACAATCACTGATCATGAAGCAGAATTGCAGATATGCTTATAAGACACTTAAACAAATTGGTGCCACATTATATTCACAGAGCCCCGATTTTATGACGAAAAGATTTTTGCATCATTTGTTTTCAGTGTATTATGTGCACATCTGCAGCTACGCTTCATGATCAAATCATTTTAACTCTCCCTTGCCTTGGGGTTCAACTGGCAAATCACAGACGCATGGTGTCACAATCGCACTATCATGATTGTTGCAGTCAATTGAGAGACGTGTGTGAATACAGACACGCTGCCGATAACCATGAAGCAAGGCTGCCAATATGGACGTAAGTCAATAAAATGAAATGGGAAAGAAATGAAACAAAGATTAAACATTTTTGTGTTTGTAATAGATGAATAAAAATTATTTGTATTTAAAAATTTTTTTTGAATTTTTAAAATTTTTGTTTTTAGTTTTAGCATTTTTTAAAAATACAAATAATTTTTATTCTTTATTTCTATGAGTATGACGTTATAGCCTGCAATGTCTTTGTCCACTGTGATTTTTTTAGTTTGGTATATCAGTTGGTTTTAGTGTAGTCCTTAAAACGGAAACATGCAAAATATAACTTTAACAAGCCATTACGCGAAAATTATGAAAGATAAAAAAATTTCGTAAGAGCCAAATTTAGTCACATTTTGTGTATAATATAAGAAAAAAAATATCTGGTACAAATAAAAAATAAAAAAATGATTATGAAAATTGCGGTAGACCGCTCCCTTAAAATTACATGTTATATTGATAAGCGTTAAAAATGCGTTAAAAAATGTTTCTTTTTAATTTTTGTGTGAGAATGTAAATACAATTATAATGATTTTTTTTTTTTTTTTTCCATTTTGAAACACAGTTACCGTTCATTTGTGGTTACTTTTCAGCCTAAAGTCACTTGCATAGAAATTTGAAAATATTGTATGTACTTGACTATTACTGAGCTATCCACGTAAGTTGTTACGTCGTTGTAGGCTTGGAAATGCTCTAACTTAGTGTGTGGCAGCCCTGAAGTACGTCTTTACGTGTACAGGACAAAGTAATATGTTAGCAAGTTTAAATTTTACTTATTAATTTCAGGGAACAGAACAAGACTGAGGGCCAAACAACAAGCATCATTCTGTTGTTATCAAGTTGCCAACAGTCTGTGTTCCAGAATAAGCATATTATATATATATCTTCTGGATGTTGGTTGACTGATACAAAGCCGAGAGCCAAACTATTTTGGGTGATTGGTGTTAGACGAAGATTCAAAAGCCTGTTCAACTGTATTCATTGCGTTTTTGTAACAATAGTAGTGGATTTGAGGCTTCTCTGGGATAATCTGCCATGCGATACTTGTTGCAACGTAAGCAAATAAAATATGTATTTTTTTTTTTTTTAATTTTGGTTGATTGGGATGAGTGAAGGAATCAAGCATATGGAATTTATTCAGTTTTATGATGGATAATCCGTAGAAGCCACTGTTTGGCTTCCTGAAAGACACGTAAGAAAAATACCTTTTTCGTTTGCAGTCCATGCAATATTCCAGAGAGGATGTTTTTTATTTATTTATTTTTATTTTCAGCTATATGTGTATCGTTATTGAATTATAATATAAAAGATCGTTTTTTTTTTCAACTTCAATAAAAGCGATATTGTTTTTCATGCGTAAACACAGCATTGCGGTCGCTGAACAATCCTTACAAATACTGCTTCAACCGACCATAACCATCCAAACAACCCTGCTTACATACTTATCCCAAAACCGCATGTTTATAATCACATCTCACACGAGAACAACAACGCGAACCGTGTTTGAAAATGTCATCAGAAAAAGACGAGCGAAAGTGGTAGGGTACGTTCCTATACTCACTCTGAGTACTATCTATAGGTATAAAAATTGTGCTGTGCTGTCAAATTTACGTTGCAAGTGGATGTGGTAGCGCTTTTAGTAAGCAAACTTCCGAACGTCGTTTATCAGTTGCGAGTAGCAGAATAGCGGCCAGGTGAATACCTGCTAACTGCGCTTTTGAGAACCGTCTGTAGTTTCGTCCTTCAGTGAATACGTATGCGGCAGATAAGGTACAAATCGTTGTCTATAACAAACATAACCGATAATTAACGGAAAACGGGTCAATTATAGAGTTTAATTTTTGCTGTGAAATTCTATTTATTTTTAAGGGAAGTAAAATACCCTTGCATACAAGAAAAATGTATCTGTGCATGTATGTGTATGTAAACTATATTTATTAATTTATTTTTACTGAAACTCGATACCGCAACATCTGAATAAGTAGACACGTGACTTATCCACAAGCATTAATCATCATTGACAAATAAACGAACAGCTGATACGTCGTATCTTACACTGCAGCGCACAAGCGCCGAGACATGTTTTGTTCTTGATACATTTTGTGAGTGAGTGAGTGAGAGAATTTAGTCAGCGCTTAACAACGAGGTCTTTAACGCTGGTGAAGGTTGATATGAGGTGAGTATGGAGCAGCGCCAGAATGGAAGGGTAGGGGAAACGGGATATCCCTGAGAAAACCCGCTGACCAGCGGCATCGTCCGACACGATTCCCACATGCGAAAATCTGGGGACCGCCCCCGCTGGGAATCGAACCCGGAACGCCTTGGTGGGAGGCGAATATACATTTTGTCTAAGTCTCCCTGACACATGTAACGACACTGCATACCATGCGGTGAAATTGGTTCCCACATTGACTGCTTAAGACGTATAATAGAGGCTACCAAAATTATAACAAATATTAATATTTTAAAAATGTCATTGCTCTTACCAGCGGTATATCCAAAATTTATATTTTAAAAAAATGGGCTCAAGTAGCCCTCACTTGGAATTCGGAAATACCCTTTTCTCAGGGGATCCCCCACCCTTTCCCCCCGCTCCCCCAGGATTTAAAGAGAGGATCATCATATCGGCCACTGGTCATTTTTACCGCCCTTCTTTTTCTATGATATTAAATCAGTTTTCTTTGTGTGAAGGGTCAAAACGGCATCCATCGGCCAGGCGACCATCTTAAGGGCGTTTAAGTGCGATAAAGTCGTAATTTTATATTTATATGAAATATTTTTAGTTTTGTAGACGATACTTGTGAGTGTAGTTTCCACTTACGAAACAGTTTTACCTCGCATAGCTTTCTCATAACGGTTCGTCAAAGTCAAAACGTACATGCTCTGCTACCATTCAAATAGTGAAAACAAATTGACTTACGTAAGTGAAGTAATTCACAGTGAAATAACATGCAATGAGCTACGCGGTAAAAAAAATGCCGTGAACTGATTTAAACTTTAAAAAAATTTTTGAATTTGCAATGTTTTTCAGTACTTCTGCCTTTTTTAATTCAAAATATTGCGTTGTGGGTCTTTTAATGTTTTATTGCATAGCTAATGGCATGTAAGGTCACAGTTTATTATATGATTTTAAGTAGGTATTGGCTTTCACTATTTGCATAGCAGCGTAACAAGCAAATTTTGCTTTGACACACAGTTATGGAACAATTATGAGAGCTAAAATCGTTTTGTGAGGAAAATGTATTCACGATTCTACAAAACTACCAATATTCCATAAAAATATAAAATTGTGATTTTATCGCACTTGAACACCCTTAAAGGCACCGCCACACGATGTTCACTTTGTGTGTGTTTGTGCGTGAGTGCGTATTGAGTGACGCCACCATCTTGATTGACTGTGTGGCCAGGCGCTTATAACTTGTTGAGGTGACGAGTGTAAGGCGAGACAGTCTGATCAGGGATGACCCGATATAAGAACTGTCACCGAGATATGTAGGGGACTCCTTGGAGGGGACACAAAGGGCTACAATCACTCCTCGCCAGCTCACTTTGTTTACTTAGCAGCTGATCTGTGTCGTGTCGTGAGTCACGTGCCTATAAAATACGTGAAGAGCGCAGTTCACGTATTAGACGCCAAGCACTAACCCGTCCCCATGCAGCTGATCGTATTCACAAGCACGTAGATATAGGTAAGTCAGTCCCACACTACTATAAGCTTTCAACGGAAAACAATAGACGTCCGTAGAGGGCACAAGAGATTGCAGTAGCCACCTCTAATGTAAAAAGGCTATAGGCGTTTCGGAATTAAGTGAGCACTCAAAAAATTCCTGCTAAATTTCTGTTTGCAGCCCATTCGTATCTTTCCGCGTGTAACGTCTATAACGACAGGAAATGTCTTACCTCTCTGGACACGTCACTTAATGCTTGCGCGTTTAAGATAAATTATGCAGTCGATAGAAACTAATATAGTTTGACAAGAAACGTTTATTTATTGTATAAAACATAGCTATGTTAAATTTCGTTCATTTTAATTCAGCATTGTTGTATTTAAATAGGAAAATACATGGAACTACTTACAGCGATTCGCTGCCAACCATACAAGCAGTAAGGTAACTATTGTTATTGTAGAATTATGTGCAGTAGTAAAGGCTAGTGATTTTTTTCAAATGTTAAATCATTAATGCTCACTTTATCCCGAACAACCTATAGTCATAACTTGAGAAACATCCCAAGTCACTTTCAAGAAAGTGCTGTTAAATAATGTAACACTGAAAATGTAAATTTTGATAAATTTTATAAATAAGGTACTGTAATTTAAAAAATTATTTGGTGCATGTGAATTTTCTGCGTTGAACGGTTAAATTCCTCGTTTTGAAGAGTAAATATGCACAAACCAATTTTGTGAAAAATTGTGACACGTGATGTTTCTCAAATGACAGATTCTAATGTGGGCAGGCATCCTCCCGGCGTGTTGAATGTCTAGCCTATTGAGGAGAGTGTACACTTTTACGTGCAAAATTGAACACTTTTTAATACTACGAACACAGATAAGAAATGTTTTCTTCATTGCAAAGAACATTGCCTTAATGCTATTTACATTGCTATAAATATTTCTCGCTTTAAGGTTGAAGTATACTAAAAACATATTACTGTTCCAGTATTTTTTATTTTCGTACGTGATATGGTATATTTTGTAAACAAAAATTGTGATTTTTAAATTACTGTAATGAACATTTTTCAGCTCTTATAGTTTTCGCATAATGGCATTTCAAAGTGACAGAGTATTGGCATTTATTTTATTTATTTCATTTCCTTAAATCAGTTGGTCTTTCTTGTATAATACCGGTTTATGAAAATTTGAACTTTTACATGTGATTTTACAAAAAACCATGAAATCAAAAAAAAGTTTTAACTATTGTAAAAATTGTCACAATGTGCGTCTC
Source organism: Medauroidea extradentata (assembly GCA_003012365.1). Taxonomy (NCBI): domain Eukaryota; kingdom Metazoa; phylum Arthropoda; class Insecta; order Phasmatodea; family Phasmatidae; genus Medauroidea; species Medauroidea extradentata. The sequence goes on along the minus strand of PNEQ01127493.1, from coordinate 30,490 downwards.
CAAAAAACATATCTAATACATATATAAAAACTATTTAAAAATTAAAGTTTTTAGTGAACTCTCCTTTAAAGCTAATAAGTAATAACAATCTAAAAAATTTTTTTTGATGTAACGGTTTTTCTTTTATGTTATGTGATTTACTTTGGCAGTTATTTTGACTTTTCTGGCAAATAAAATAATAGTTTTTAATATAAGACATATCTTGAAAAACTAGACTTTCGAACCTGTCAGTAACATGCTTTATTATCCATATATTTGACTTTAGAGTGTCTACTAAAAAAATATATAGTGCGTTGAAATCAATTTCGTATTGCATATGTAGGCAGGTTTCATTTAAGTACAAAATAAGTCCATAAGTATACTTGTTTGTGCAAGGTCCTCTAAATTGAACGGGGTGACTAATGGTTGAAACACATCAGAAGCAATGTTTACGGTTTAATTCCACGTAGAGTGTAGAAAATTGAAATAATCGTGCACTGTGGCGCGCCTCGTACAGTGCCGTATATATGTGCAACATTTGTGTAGACTTTCATGTAAGATACGTAGAGAGAGTGATTTACCTTGGGAAAAGTTGACTGTGTTTATGTGTCTAGCTACAATTTTTCGTTATTTGTCAGATGCCATTTAACTGGATCAATGAAAATTCTAATTTACCTATACACTAATGTAAAAGGTTTCAACAGTGTGAAATAATTATCATATTGCAGTGAAAGGAAAACATCAGGAATTCAATTGCCTGCATGCTAGAATCCAATGTCCTATGCACACTTAAGCCCCGTCTATTCGTTCATTGGCTGCTGTCTGAATGAGTAGCAGGTAATGGACAAATGGTCGGTGCTTGATTTTGCATAGTACAGCGAATCTTAATATGATGATCATTAAGGCCATGGTCTTTCATTTATTTCAAACCATTACAAATAACGCGAAAATGTTTTAACAAAATGCTTTGAATAAATTTGAGACTCTTTACAGCCATACAATACACAATTTTGCCAGCGCGTTTATAAAAATAATGTGCCGTTTGTTAGTAAAAAATTATTTTGATTAATTTGGCTTATTTTGACCACAAAATGTGTGATATTTCAGGGACAACAGAAAAATTCAGATACGAACTACGATATATAAGTCTTAAAACTGTGAGAATGAATTTTTGATACATGTATTCATTTACGTTTTAAAAAAATCTTTTCGAACCCCCTACAAAGCTAAAGAGCGAGGCCATAAATTGGTGAATTTTTTTTCCTGTCACTAGGGACACTGGATTTTTGCGAAATGATTTCTGAATCAGTTTGTTTCAATTGCTTACGTCCACATTTGTTCCTTGGTTGTATGCAGCATGTCTCAGTGCAGAAGCGTCGATTATTTTACAGTGCCAATCAAAACAAGGTTACTGAGACACCACACGTCTGTGGACGGCGTATAAAACCTCACGACGTGTCAGAATTAAATCGTTCAGTTGATGACTATGAAGCACAGATGCAGATGTAACACGTACGTATTTGAAGATAGAGACACATGATATTTGCGAAAGGAATTTTGCACCAATTTGTTTCGATTTCTTAAGTCAGCCGCCTGAATGGGTGTGTTCTGAGCGTTCGAGGCTTAGAAGTGCGGAAGCTGGAAGGACGTGACAGCACGAGCATCAACATAGCCATCTTTAGTAGAAGGCCGCGACTATAAATCTGGCAACACGGTCAAGAAGGGTCAATTTAACACTTTTTTTAAGTTCTCCAACGACAATGGCTTTCCTTGATTCGTCGGCGTGTAGACAAAATAACGTATCAGGGACAGCCATTGCCGTTGGAGAGCTAAAAAAAAAGTGTTAAAATGGCCCTTCTTGACAGTGTTGCCAGATTTATGGCCGCGGCCTTCTACTAAAGATGGCTGTGGCATCATGCCTCACCCTAGCCTCTATGAGCAAGTCACATATCGCCATCTGTTATTTGCACCGACGCAACGCAACTCAAGTGCAGAGCAAGTTAAACTCTTCTTCTATGCCATTACGTGAGTATATAACTCAAACGCAGCGCAAACATAAGCAACGCAGGTGCAAATTCTGCGTTGCACCCGTAAAATGCGATATTTAATCGGCCCCATAGCGTGCAGTCTGCTCATCGACAACGCGCCTGTATGAGACTTTTAGTGGTCACATTATTATTTTATGACGCATTATTAAAGACGAATGTGTATTGAAGACGCATATACCTTTCAAAATATTCTGCGGCAAGATATTCCTACCTATAAAGACCGAGAAATCTTCCATTTTCGCCGTTTTCGGCCGCTAGAAAATGTGATTTACACATCAGTTTTCACAGTTTTTTTTTTTTTTTTATATTTGTACCTGATTCTTTTTTTCTCGTTTATGACATAAATTGTGACAAACTCTTCCTGTTAGGAAATATTTGTATATCTCATAGTTTTTGCGTAGTGAGCCGTAATCGTAAAAATGACATACCAAACTTAAAAATTTCACAGCGTATAACAATGTTGTAGGCTGTAACTCGACACAAATAAAAATTAATTAAATAAAATATTTTTGTATTCAATTAAATGTGCTAAATTTTGAAAATTACAATTTTTTTTAACTACAAAATAGTTTTTTTTTTATTTGTGTATCAAGTCATAGCCTACAACATTGTTATACACTGTGAATTTTTTCGGTTTGGTATGTCAGTTGGTTTTAGTGGCGTACATAAAACTGCAATATGCAAATTTTGACGTTTACGAGTCACTACGCATAAACTATGAGAGATACAAAAATTTTCTAAGAGGAAGATTTTGTCACAATTTATGACATAAAAGAGAAAAAAGTATCTTGTACAAATTAAAAAATAAAAAAAGACGTTGAAAATTGCGGTAGACCGCGCCCTTAATGAGAAACAGTGAACTTTAAATGGGTATACAGACATATAACAACCTTTAAATACTATTCCTGAGCATACGGTCACTCATATGCGACGAGTAGTTGTCAAATAATCTGCTAGGGACGGAAGCACTGCACATAACTTGGCGGACAGGACATCTTAAGAGTGCGTAGTAGATAAATAAACGCTGAAAACATCAATTGATTTCTACGCTTTTTTCGAAGCTAAAATAGAAAAAATACTCAATGACGATCCTAGATAATTATAATTGCCAACTTTATGAGTAAATATTTATTCAGAATTTCAAACATTAGTCACACGCATTAATCAATTTTCGAACTAACTTCTCTCTTCCGAATCTCTCCTCTGCGCACAACTTGGCGGGCTTGACAGGCGACCACCTTAACAAGTAGCTGAGAACAAGAGAGAACACAGTGGAGTTCAGCCGGCAGGTCGTCGAACCTCGCAAATATTCAAGTCTCTACCCGTAGTGACAGCCAGTGACTTTTGGTGATAAGAATTTGGCACCAACATGTTTCAATGCCTTATGTGCACATCTGCAGCTCTGCTTTATGGATATTCGCAAAGTTTATTTGTGCAAAGATGTCATTCATTTGACTGTGAGCGAGGGAGAAGTTTTTATCAACGCTTAGCAGCGAGGTCTTCAGCGCTGGTGAGGGGTGACATGAGGTGAGTATGGAGAGACGCCGGAATGAAGGAGCTAGGGTAAACGGGATATCTCCGAGAGAACCCGCCGACCAACGGCATCGTCCGACACGGTTTCCACTTGCGAAAATCCGAGGACCGACCCCGCTGGGAATCGAACAGTGATCGCCATGGTGGGAGGCAACGATCTGGCCATTCGGTTACCACGCCTTCCCCCCCCCCCTCACTTGACTGTGTGAGTCAGTATCTTCAAGGTTTACTGCGACACTACACGTATGTGAGGTAAGGGTAGGACAACTAGAAGTGAGTAGAAGCCAAAATCTTATAATCACTTGCTATGAAGCAGCTGCAGATGTACACATGGTGTCAAGTTATTTTTACCTCGAATCTATGACTCTACTAATATTGTAAGGTCCAACACCGACAGTTACGCGAATAAACGAGATCTTGTTATGACGAATAACTATGTGGAACATAGCACAGAATAATATGACGTCAGTTACACAGTATCATTTCATTTGATTCGAGCGTGTCTGCAAACAAGCCCGCAAATTGTTACAGAAGTTGTTGTGCAGTAATGTTTTGACGCACGCGGTAGTGGCTGATATCAGCAGCAGAAGAAATACGACGTGACAACGAGAGCAAACAATATTGTCTGCGCTAGACGCTTCCACAATATTTGTCAGTGTTTTGTTTCTTCGCAAGCCCATATTAAACACATTAGTCGTGTTGTTAAGTGCGCTGCCTACCGTGGTCGCAAAACTGTGCACAGAGAAACAGTCGTCAGCCTGGCGTTAAGGTGGCCCGCCTGGGTGCTCTGCGTGTTTGATGTTGACAAGTGCGGAGGCGATAAGGACGACATAGCAGGAGCGTCACGGCTACACCTAGCCTCTAGGCACAGGTCACAGAACTGGCGTGCCGTCTTCTCGCCGAAAAAAAAAATGACTAATTCGTTACGCGTGATCTCTTGCGCCGCAGTTAAATGTACGAGGTTCCGTCCGGCCTCAGAGATTGTGCCTCGGAAGTTCCTAACACTGGAAACAATTTTGTTTAAAACGTTGGCTAAAACCATTGTCTAGGATTGCTATTGTTTAGTTGTGCAAATTGGCTTCAAGAAACCTACAGTTATAGATGAATGCTTTTAGCGTTGGATTATGTACCACGCCCTCTTAAGTGCACACCTGCAGCTCTGCTACATGGTCAGTGTTTTAAACTCTCAGCGTCTTGTAATTCTACCCGCTAATCACAGCGTCGCAGTAACCTTGTTCTGATTGGCACAGTCTAACAAGTGACGCCTCTACTAGAGACACGCTGCCGGTAACAGCGAAGCTGGCTGCAGATGTGCACACAATGGCACTCAAACAAAGTGGTACAAAAATATTTTCCCGAAACTCATGGCTCCCTAATTGAAACAAGTTGGTGCATAAACATTTTATACGATAATTCAAAGTTATATCCTCTCTTTCTCTTAATGTTGTGTGGGGATCTATTATTGATTTAAACACCGGCAGTTTATGTCTTTAGATACTTCGGAAACTCCGAACTTGTTCCGTCAGTCCCACTCGAGATTACATGCTGTATTGCTTATCGTGCTAAATATTTTACCGCGACTTCCCGCGAATTTCCGCGAATTGACCCGCGAGACGCGTTCACCCTTCGTGAAGGTTGCAGCAGAATTCTCTTTTCTCCGCGGCTTCTCACAACCGTCCACGGTGGCTCCACACGACGCGTCCACCCTTCGCGGAGGTCGCCACCAGAATCCCCCTTAACTTTCGCCTTCGCGCCTACATGGCGAAACTCTCCTAGGACCGCCCTCATGTTAACTGTCAACCAATCGCGTCTCTCGTGGGTGACGACGACAACAAACCCTGACATTCCTCCGTACCAATTTATTGATTTTTTTTTAATTCACTCACATTAACATTAATATCCCTTTGAACTTTTTTGCTAAATTTGATCAAATTCTGATGGATAGTTATTAAGTTAATATTGATTTACACAGCAGGGGGTGGGCGTAACCACGCCTCTCGGTGCCCCAATTTTCAGCATCCAAGACGCGCGTCCCTCGTCGGCTCAAGGCTGTTCGCTCGCTTTCACCCCACGTTTTCCTAACTTTCCCTCCCCTGCTGTGTTAAGACGTCAATCTATCGAGACAATGCCACAATCCTCTGGTCATACTGCGCCTCTCGCCAGTACTCAAAACTAAATTACACATTAATTGCTTTAAATAAATTTTTACAATTGAGTCACATAAAACGTACAATTCTAATCACAATGAAATTTCAACTGGCTTTCTACGACTATCTAACTTAAATTACAGTATTTACAATATATATTATTTATTTACATTTAAAGGCTATGTGCCTGTAACAGTACCTACCCCTCATATTGTATACAACGTGCTACTGTGTTTTGGAGACTAGTTTGGCACAAAAGATGTTCGCGACTTATCACTAGATGCCTGAAAAAACTCGCATTTACTTTTGGCCCCAGGCTAGAATTCTAGCAACTGTAAGTTCGTGCCACTTTCGAAATTGACATGTTACTTATTTGACACTTCCTGGAAGTCGCTTAGCCAATAGAACAGAAGCAACTAAATCACTGTGTCATCGAGCAGCCAGTGAGCAGATTTAGGGTCGGTTCATCAACGGTAGTTAGACTGGTAACATGATGTTAAGTGAGGTTAACAGTGTCCCAACATTTCACGAACTACCGATAGCACTAAGACAATGTTAAACCCGCCGTTAAATAAACAGCACCAATTCCTCTACTTAAAACCCTGACATGCTGTTATTAGAAGTACAATGGCTCCTATAGGTTACATTTTACAAGCTTTGTTACTAAAAATTAAGACTATAGGAACGTGGCAGAACATCAACAAGTCATTGTGAACGCAAGAGGAAATGATTTCAGGGACCTACCGGAAGGGAAGTTCATTGAAAGATACCGAATTTCGAAAGCAGTGACTGCAAAAGTGCTTCAAGACATTCAAAATAGGTTATCACACATCAACCAACGCAATTGCTCACTGTCACCAATGCATCAATTTCTGATAACATTGCGTTATTATGCTTGTGGATCATTCTGTCTTGCAACGGCCGATAATGCAGGTAGGCCCTATGTCAAAGCAACAGTATGTAGAAAAAAAACAACGTTTCTGTAGCTATTGCATCGTAACGACCACACTACATTCACTTTCCTCGACGAGAAAATATGCAAGACGTCGTGCGTGGATTTTATATAGTAGCACATTTTCCTGGTGTATTAGTACCACTAGATTGTACACACATTGTAGTACGGTCACCTGAACGTAACAGAGGTAAGGTATACAGAAACAGAAAAGGTTATTTTTCAATAAATGTGCGAACAGTATGTTGCCCGTTGGCCAGGCTCTGTTCATGACAGTAGAATTTTTAACAATAGCAGCTTAAGGGGCCGACTTCGAGACTGGAAGGATTAAGGAAGGAATCCTTTTGGGTGACAATGGGTACCCGTTGCGTAGATATCTCCTAACCCCGAATTTACGCCCTCAAGCAAGATACAATTGCGATACGACAGTGCACACAAACGAACAAGGTACACTGTAGAGCGAATGTATGGAGTGTGGAAACGAAGGTTTCCGGTTCTGCAAATGACACTTAGGAATAAGATACAATATGCATTGAGTGTAATAACTGCAACAGCGGGGTTACATACCGTAGCAGTGTAGATGAAGGATGACGTCCCACCTGAAGACTTACAGCTACATCAGTATCTTGCACAAAGGGGAGTCAGACTACGCCCTATTAATGACATTATACATGGTTCGGGATAAAGTGGGTACTCAAAAAAGCCCTGCTAAAGTTCTATTTTCAGACAATTCGTATCTTTCCGCGCGTAACGGCTAACGACGGGACGGGACGTGTCTAACCTCTCTGGACACGTCACTTGATGTTTGCGCGTGTAAGATATATTGTGCAGACAGTATGCACATATATAGTTTGATAAATAAATAATTTATTATATAAAATACATGTATTTTTGCTTACGTTCATTATATTTTTTAAGTATTATTGTATTAAAATAGTAAACTACCGGGAACTATATTCGGGAAATTCTCAGCCAACCATACAAGCAGTAATGCAACTGTGTTTAATGTAGAATTCAATGCAATAACGGCTTGTGATATTTTTCAAAGGTCAAATTTTTAGTGCTCACTTTATGCCGAACGACCTGTAACACCCCTGTCCACATTGCACATCGCGAACATCAAACAGCAGTTGAAAGGAGGAATGCAGTAGCAGAAACCCACTTTGCTTAGTAGGCCTAAGAGTGAGTGAGTGAGAGATTTTGGTCATAGCTTAGCGCTGGTGAACGGTAACATGAGGTAAGTATGGAGCAGCGCCGGAATGAAAGGGCGGGGGAAACGGGAGATCACCGAGGAAACCCGCCGACCAACGGCATCGTCCAACACGATTCAGCAGGTCTAAGCAGATATGTGTTTTGTTATCTGTAGTGGTTCGTTGGCAGTACACTACACGCCTTAACTAATGCTGACAATTCAATATAAGTGTTGACAGTACGAATGTTCTGTGTCACCATCTGCAGAATAGTGTATCATGTTTATACACATACCACTCTGAGTGCATTGCCATGTCACATTGGGTTATTGTAGAAGTTATTTTGTGACGAGCCAAAGTGGAACTTTCATATATCTCAGTACACTTAATTATGTAAATTAAAGAAAAGGGCATTTGTGATTGTAGATACCTCGTGTCGGGTATCAAATTAACCGACGTGATACATAGGTACTGGAAATAATTGTAATTTAGTGGTAATATTAGATTTAAGTAGTTTAGGATTAGTTTAGTAGATAATAGTAAATGGAAATCAAGTGCCTCGGAGTCAAGAGAGGGGGTGGTCTGCCGTCACAAAAGGTCTGGGCCGGCTGGCAGCCCCCTCCCCCCTCTTTCCGTCCATCTCCTCTTCTGCCACAGCACCAATGTAACAACCCGGCAGTGGGGATTTCTTTTATTTATTTTAATAATTATCGGTATCAGTACAGTTATAACTAATTAATGAAAATAATAATTTTGTAATCAATTAAGGGTATGTCAGCAAATGTGTAATAATTAAGCTTTAACACAAATAAACAACGGTCAAGGGTAGCGCGACGTTTTGCTCACGAGGGGCGGAGCTATGTAGTCCAGGGTTTTCATTGGCTGGAAGGCGTGCCCAAGGATTATTGTACACTGGGGACTTTTTCCCGCCAAATGTTAAGATGTGAGAGTCGTCGTCGAGATTTAAAAAGGGAAGTAAAGGTGAGCGAGGAGGGAGCTGTTGGCGTCCTATCCGGCCACTTATGTCGAAACATTTCAATTAAAATACTTACGTTAAATATTTGCAAGCGTAAGCGTCGCGTACTAGTATATTATCGATTTCAGGAAGTACAAACTCTCTCCACCTCTGTGAGCGACGTGGCGGTACGCGAGACTAATTTAGCTAGATTTGCCTGAGTTATCATTTCGCCTTCCTCGACTCAATAGTGTGTTTCAAAAGGGGACCGTCGCAATTTATTTACCGACGTCATTGGTGAATAGTTCTTGTTAAAAATAACCGCATCATTAAATATCGTATCACAACATGTAACAATCGTAACATTTGTCACGAAATGGTGACCTACCTCACACCTTTCCATAACCTGTGTAAACAAAGGAAACTATATTTGCAATATCACAGTTGTACTCACTTTACAAATCTTATCAGATACCTTGTAAGATGTGATACTTTCATGTAATGAGAGACATTATAAAGAGCAAATGCACAAAAACAATCATAGCAGTTGTGTTGTAGTAGTACAATTCGACAAGACGACAGAAACATTTGTCGTGGTACAACATGTATAGATTAGTTACTCATGTCCCCAGGTTGTTTTTAAGAAGTGTTTGTTTGAGGAGGGCATTCACAATTTTGATGTCGAGCAGTTGTTCTTCTTTCCCGTACTTATATTCATTAACAACGCCTTTTCTAGTTCACACAGTGTTATGCTCTGTGCTTCTAACTCATCAATGTGTGACAGTACTCTCTTTCGCTTACTGTTTGATGTTTTGTTGGTTTCCGAAGCCACAGGTGTCAGGTTTGCAGTAGGAACTGCACTCGAGGATGGAGCCGCACATGTTACAAAGGGCCCCTGGCAACACATTATGGTAACATGACTGAATAACATTGTGTACAATTGGACCATTAAATACATTTTCAGGTACCTACATGTGTGTTACATTTGTGAGTCAATACGAGAAATTTTACTTACTTGTGTTGTTACCTGAGGTACTAAATCACTTTTTCTTACATCTGATGGTTGGTCATCCTCATTACCCGTGATTACAACTTCCAAATCCTGGATGTTTGTCTCATCATATATAGAGACACTGGAAAATCGCGAAAATATTTAACATAGTCTCCAATAAACTATAGTATCTCAATCGTGACACGTATTGACAGTTGTCTGGCGAATCTCACACGTTCTGTGTTAAAATTGTACAGTTATAATTGTGTCTGTTGAAGAGGGTCACGTGCTTCATATAAAACATAGCCAATATAGATGCAATACCTTCAGTGTTATACATAATATGTTGGAGCCTAACCAACAATAAACTTTTCTCGCGATTTACCAGTGTCTCTAATCATATATCATAATACTTGTCTCTCCTACACACAAACACACCCCAGATGGCTTAGCGCCAATGACAAATGTACTGTTTCCCGATAAGTAAAGGGTCCCTGGTTTTTCGCGAAAAGAATTTTGTCTCACTTTGTTTCCGTGCCTTACGTGCACATCTGCAGTTCTGCTTCGTGGTCAACGATTGGATATTTTAACTGTCACGAGCCTTGAGATTCAGATTCTACCGGCAAATCACAGACGTGTGGTGTTGCAGGAAAGTAGTGACGTCACTTGATCCTGAATCGCTGCAATAACCTTTGCAGTGGCATCATCACACTTGGGTGTATATATACCACCACTTGTTTTGGAACGTTCAATTTTGTAGTTTGCATCTATTTTCTTCGCATCACGTCTCATATTTTCATAGCACTGTTTCAGCTGTTTTACAGTACATGGTGTTGCATTTACATGGCTGTTAAACTCGTCTGTCACTTGCAACCATGGCTTCTCTCGCTTTTTTAATGACAACCCGTCACGCTTTTTCTCTGCAATCGTGTCTTTATGCCTTGTAATTATATCCACCACAATATATTTCTCATATTGTGTATAATCACTCGTCCTCACACGTTTGTTTTCTATTTTCTTCGACACACTGGTTATGTTTGCGATTACCACAACACACTCTGCATAAACAAAGGGTGCGTTCCTTTTGCAGTGATAATGGAACAAAGCTGTTAACAGTCTGTTAAATAACCAAGTCTTTGAAATGTTTGGTGAAATGCTAGAGTCACTAACATCATTTCACTTAAGAGTGTGTGGTAGATAAATAAACGCTGAAAACATCAATTGATTCCTACTTTTTTTTTCGAAGTCAATATGGATAAAATACTCAATGACAATCCTAGATAATATTTGCCAACTTTATGAGCAAATATTGATCCACAGTTACTAATTCGTTACGCGTGATCTCTTGCGCCGCAGTTAAATGCACGAGGTTCCGGCGTCAGAGATTGTGCCTCAGAAATTCGTAACACTGGAAACAATTTTGTTGAAAACGTTGGGTATAACTATTGTCTAGGATTGCTATTGTTAGTTTTCGCAAATTGGCATTAAGAAACCTACAGTAATATAGTAATAATTTTAGCGTTGCATTATGTATCACGCCCTCTTAACGTCGCGTCAGTTAACATTGCATTAGCGCCATTTTAACAACGGTCGGGGAAACCGGCCCAATGTCAGCTTGAATATACAGGTGATCTTGGAGGCTAGCCTACAGGTCAATGAACCCGTGAATTATTCCTGTCTCTACTTATCGCCGTCTCTGGACCACTGAAGAGACAGAGTTCACTCACATTAAATGCAACGCCACGCGACTTCCCTTCTGTATGCCAACCCAAGCAAAGATGTGGCGACGTTTCCACGTTGGACTCTCAATCGGGAGGACTCGCGTTCGATATCCTCCTCCAGACATTCTGATTTCGGTTCCCATGGTTTTCCAATATCACTCCTTATGAACGCTGGGATTGTTCCTTAACAAACGCCGCTGCCGATTCCTGCCCTGGGATTGTGTCGGGAGCGCTTGACACAATGGGTGCACGTCAGTTTGCCCTACAGTCGTTTGCCCTAAAGTCGTCTGCCCTAAAGTAGTTTGTCCTAAAATCGTTTGTCCTAAAGTCGTTTGCCCTAAAGGCGTTCGCCCTACACTTTAGGGCAAACGCCTTTATAGCAAACGACGTGTACCCATTGTGTCAAGTGGTACGCCACGGTGTCTAAAAACCTCGCTGTCGATAAGTAGGGCCCGGTAGTTTTCGCGAAAAGATTTTTGCACCTCTTTGTTTCAGTGTCTTACGTGCACACCTGCAGCTCAACTTCGTGATTATTGACAGTGTCTTTGTGCAGAGTCGTTATTCACTTGACGGTGCCAATCAGTACACGGATAACTGCCACACATCACGTCTGTGATTTGCGTGTTTAACCTCCAGACGTTGTATGTTAAGGCATCCAATCACTGACCACAAAGCAGAGATGCAGGTGAGCACGTAAGGCACTGAAACAAAGTGGGGCAAGAATCTTTTCGCGAAAAATACCGGGCCCTATCGATAAGACGTAACTTACCTTGCCTTCTGTATAACGAACTTTTCTATGACTTAGTTCTGGCTCCACCCACCCTTTAGTGACCAATACCACAGAGTATTTAAGAATACAGAAGTGAAATAACCGGTATGACAGCGAACTCAGTCACACACGCCAGCAAAATGGCTTCCCTGGCCAGTAACATGGCAGAGATTCCTACCGCCAATCAACGTAAGGCGACTGTAATACTAGCCTGCTGCCAGGCCAATAGGAAACCTACCGTAACATGGATGAGCCAAACATACATAAGGCTGGTATCAACAGCTTCGCGGTCAGCCAATAAACGGCAAAATTGGAACGTATCACGTTATTTCATGTCTGTGTTACTATTTAGTCTGTGTCAATACGGCAGCCCACGTCCACAAGACGGCTGTATGTTGAAAGCGTGGAGACACCCTCACCTCCTTGAAAGTTGCCGCCCGTGGTGTTGCGTGTTCTTGACTAGCGAGCTACCTTATAGTTACAACTTTGCCGTCAGCAACGAGCGATAAGACTGAAACTGCGTACACGAACACTAGCCCCACCAACCTGGCCGAGGTTTACCATTAGACTCTGAAGACAAAAAGTAGGGCATTCACTTCACTTTCACAAAAAGTAGGACAGTGAATGTTTTTCTCACGCACAAATTAATTATTTTGGATGTAACTACAATAGGCCATTTTGATGTACGGTTGTTCAGAACAACGTTAGTAAGCTCGCAAAAATTTCACGTGAACGACCTTCAAAAGCTACACTGGCTGAACTATTTAAACCAAATATATAAATTAGGAACTAGTAACACACATTCTGAATGTTCTAATTCGTTGAACGAACAAAGTAGATAAGAACGCATATGAAAATATTTAATATTTGATGTAATACGACATCTTGCTTAAACGCTGGTAATTAATCGCGTCACAAAAATTCCGGCCGGGCGAAATAAATCCTGTAAATAAAGCATGTTCATTTTCCAGGCGTCCACTAGTTCCCGTGTTATACGATGTGGTTTTGACTATGCTTCACTTTAAAGTGATAGCGAGGGTTGTATCCGGAGCTATAGATCTTGCAAGCTTACCGTACAATGATTCTAAAATCGCGATAAAATTTTTACTTATTTATTTTCGGAAATACTGTAGCATGCCGTGACTTTATTTGAATGCACGATGATTAGAGGCACGAATATTTGGAGTTATCATAATGCAGCAGGCTATATTTCTCAGTCCTGTAAACATATTGGCCCCAATCGACTAATGGCTTCTAACCGTACCAGCTGGTAGTACGTGATATCTCAACGAATTATTTCCTTACTTGTTACTAGTTTGCAGTCGTCAAAAGAAATGTCGTCCAGTCACAGGAGTAACGGTGTAGTACACAGTCTTGCCGTTCAGGCTGACCTAGATTGAATAAGCGAAATAATCGTACCTCTAATGTTGATAAATTCACTCTAATAATCTGTGAGCATATGAGTAACTAGGGATGGTTAGAGCTGCTAGTATGTTTTCTGCCATCATACCCTTGAAAATACTGCAGATTCTTGCAACATGTATGATTGGGTGATGTCCGTCCGACACAACCTAGCTGTCTGGAGACCAATAGCAGGCATAAAATATTACAATAGTGGGATTCTTATTGGCTCAGTCAAATAGCGTAACATCTCCACGTACAAGCTAAAGCTGAACGTGTGTTGAAACCCAGCAAACAGTCAAAGGCGGTGATTACACAAACGGCAAAATTTGACTCTTTGCTAGACTTCAATGTAATGTATTCATTTCCGACGATTTTTTTTTTTTCCTTTCTGGCGAGTCCCTATTTGAACGGATCAATTCTAGTCCTGGTGCGCTACGACAGAACGTCCGCTATTCGTACGTAATCATCTATACCGTGCCACACAACTATCGTTTAATCACAGACTGCGTGGGAATACAGAAGTTAAATAGTCGGTAGGATGGCGAGCTCAGTCACGCCAGCTAGTAAAGTTGCTTCGCTGGCCAGCAATATGGCGGAAGTGCCTACCGCTTATCTACGTAAGGCGGCTACGGTGGTAAGTCAGCATCCAGGCCAACAGGAAAACCGCCGTAACAGGCAGGAGCCAAGCCGACAAGAGGCTGGTATCAACAGTCTATGGCAGCCAATAAGCGACGACGTTCGCCCGTATCAATAAGCCGCCACGTCATTTCACGTCTGTATTACTGTTTATTCTTCACAGGACGCAACACTAATATATTTTTTTTGCATTTTGTATAGATCTTTTATATACAATAATATTTGGTAATTTATTTTAAAATATGTCAAGAGGCAGCCCGTGGCACGTAGTTTACTACGATTTTTTTCATTTCCTCATGTTCATTGGTTTTTACGGCTTATAAGAACTAAAAACGTGCAAATGTTGACTTTGAAGTGTCATTACGGGGAAACTGGTTGACTTTTGACTTTACGTTTCCGTTACTTTAAATATTTTGTCAATACACAACACAAACGTAATGTTAAAGTAACAACAGTTCAAAAACGATTTCGGAATGTGTTTTTTGAAACTAAATTATTGTGATACAATTCATAGTAGTTTTTCCATAAAGCATATCACGCAAATATTCCCTAAATGAGCCCAGTTATTTAAATACTTTCCAGTTATGATAACATTTTATAGAACACAAGCAACGCCATTTATTGACGAAACTTGCAGTTCATTTACTTCTCAAATTCTATTTACAAGGTTTTCCGAATATATTTCAGAGATACCTGATACATTTTTAATGAAATCCGAGTGCTGGAGAATAAAACGATCCACAGAAATAAAGATGTTTCGTTATAAGGTACGTAATCAGTAGGGCCCGGTAGTTTTCGCGAAAAGATTTTGTCCCATTTTGTTTCAGTGTCTTACGTGCACACCTGCAGCTCAACTTCATGATTATTGACAGAGTGTTTTTGTGCAGAGTTGTTATTCATTTGACTGTGCCAATCAGTACACGGATAACTGCCACACATCACGTCTGTGATTTGCGGGTTTAACCTCCACACACTGGCTGCTACGGCATCCAATCACTGATCACAAAGCCGAGATGCAGGTGCGCACGTAAGGCACTGAAACAAAGTGATGCAAAAATATTTTCGCGAAAACTACCGGGCCCTAATAATCAGTTGTTCTTTGCAGAGGCCATATTGACTTTGAGGCTAGGTTTTCAGTTTATCGGAAAATTTAAGTCAAGGCTGCTTGACTTTACGTTTTGCGGCGCCATTGTATACGACCCCATAAGAAGCCATGTATGAAAGCTTATGTTAAAGTCAAATGCTGCAGTTTTAAATTGAGCAGAGGCGTTAACACATTAAATGAACCCTCCCCGGCAGGGATTCAAACCCGTGCTAAAAGCGTCGTCCCGTCGAGCCTACACGACGTCGCGACGAGATATTATTCAAGGACGTTTGTCGTTTGTCAACTGTGGTGGTAATTAGCCGTATCTGCCTCGTCCTCCCACCAAGAACCTCAAGGTCGTCGTATCTTCACGGCAGATAACCCTGTGTAGGACAATTGACGGTTCACTGCGCTCTGGAGGCGGTTACGTCAGTTAATAATATGCTGGAGTTAGATAAGTATGCTCAGTCACATGACCAGGTATTGTCTATCAGCAGGTTAAGTCGCCCGCCTGGTGCCTGGTGGCCGTGTGTTTGTGTGAGTGAGGCACTACGCCAAGCCCGTCTACAAACCGTCATCTGGCGCGGTATCGCCTCTACCACAAGACACCGAAACTGCGTGCAGAGGTATATCGTAGCTCACTCACCTGACTGACACTGTCAGTGCTGACCCCATTGTTTAACTAGTGAAAGGTTTTAAGAAAAGTACGTTGCATGTTTATAGAGACATTTTACACGAATCCCGTGAGTTGTTTTTCATATATGTACGTAAGGTTGAAAAAGCTGAGTTTAGTCATTTTGAGGGGCCTCTATATGATTTTTCTAGCTGTGTGATGGGGCCGCGGTGGCCGAATGGTCAGGCGATTCGCCTCCCACCAAGGCGATCCGGATTCGATTCCCGGTGGGGTCGGTCCGCGGATTTTCGCATGTGCTATTCGTGCCGGACGATGCCGCTGGTTGGCGGGTTTCCTCGGAGATCTCCCGTTTCCCCCTCCATTATCATTCCGGCGCTGATCTATATTCACTTCATGTCACCCTTCACCAGCGCTAAAAGACCTCGATGACGAGCGCTGACCAAAATCTTTCACCTACTCACTCTAGCTGTGTGAATTTTTGAAACTATATTTCCGTCATCGTTTGAAGTGTATTTCCTTTTCGTACATTAACACAATGAACACATGTGGAATGTATAAGTAAAAAAAAAAAAAAAAAACGTACACATTGTAACGCATTTTAAGCGCGTGCCTGTAAGCAATTCAGGGTTTCAGTATGGTGGAAAATAAATATGAACCTGCGTAAAGTTTATTCAGTACTTTACTACACATAAGAACTGCAGGAGATTTTAAGACGTTGGTTTTATTTGTATAACACGCATAATTATTTTGTTGCTTCATTCTTCGATATTTTGAAGACAGGGCGTACAGTTTCACTGCACTATAATTTTCGTTGAGTGGTTCAGTGAATCGTATCTTGCACGTTTGTGTATTTACATGAAATTCCTAATCAAGATAATGATTTAGATCCAAGTATGTTGGTAATGGTTTTACAGAGTTCCTCTGCTGCCAGTATGGCGGCGAAAGGCACCTGCAAGGTGGTGTAACGTCTTCGCGTGCCCAACTCTTTCTCTCTCTCGCTCACTCTCACACTCTTTCTCTCTCGCTGACACTTCGGTTTAACTAAACGTTACAATAATTAGAAATATGACATTTAAAAATTTGGTAATGCAATGTTGTTCTGAATTTAATGTGTTGTAACAATTTTCCCATATTATATATATAATCCATGCGTGCCTATATCATTCGTCCGATTTGTATGAAACCTTTCGTTAGTTGTACGTACGCCTGCGAAGGATTCAGAAAAATATATTACATATAGGGGCAGAGTGAAGTTCACCAAAAATTTAGTTAAAACATTTTACTTTATTTAATAAGTACTTTAAAAAAATGTTTAAAGCATATCTACATATATTTAATGTAGCCCTTTAAACTAAACTTTTGCACGACTCAAAGAGGCTGTTATAAAAAGCATGCGTCACTAAATATATCATCGCATTAAACGGAAAACCCCGCCAACGAATTCGTGGTCAAAAATTAACGTTGTTCCCCGCGGAAGGGGGGGGCACTTGGAGGGGGGGCAGAATACTGTCCTCTGATTGGTTGGTAGTCGCCTCACCAGTCCCCCAGTAGAAAGTGAGGAAGTGTTTGAGAGACTGCTCGGAAGTTCGCGATCATGGCAGCCACCCAGCATGAGAAACTTAATTTAACTCCGACAGTTATCAGTACGTGCCATCCTCGAACGCTTCGTTTTTTACTATAAGTTCAATGCAAGGAAATTTATCAAAACTTCCCGCCTGACCTGGCACAGATATACCTCCATCAGAGTTATCAAATTGTTTTACCTTCACTACCTTCCTTAATTTCCGACCTTCCGGAAGAAGCATTTTTTTTTTACCTCTGGGGACTGTCGCACATGGTATAAGAAATAGTAGTCAGGCAATGCCAACTGTATACAGTGTATAAAGTTATGTTCTCTGATTTGTCAATGCCTACAACGTATTAGAAAGTTTGTAGGCCAACTTGAAAGCATAAGTTTCATTATTCCAAAATGGTGGGTACTGGTCCACCTTAGAATGAGGGCGTGATAGACACCATCCTGAATTTTTGTATTTTGTGTCATAACTTTCCTTCTGGGTAAATTTCTTCAACTTTAACCTGACTACGGAATATAATACATATTAATAGCATCTTAGACGCCATAAATATTTATTTTCCGTTACTGTTGTCACTGATCGAATCGCAGTTAAGAAAGTAATAATAATTTTCTAACAGTAACGACAAAAATATATTTACGGTTTCTAAAATTATATTTGTATTTATTATGTTTCGTAGTTAGGCTAGAGTTCCCAGAAGAAAGTAATGGCCACGGTCGTAGAAGAACAGGTCTGGACACTCGCCTGGAAACTTGACCCCCTTGTTGTTTGGCTGCAGTTCACCAAGTTACCGAGAATGTTGTGCGTCTTTGGCGCTGTAATCAGGGCGGTCAGGCTCAAACTCCGCACACTTCCCTCCCACTTTTTTCCAGTGTTTACTTCATAAAGGTAAACAATTTATCAAAACTTTTTTTTATTAATTTATTAAATTCTTCCTTCGCTCACAATCCTAAAGCATGGTTCCAGCAATCTTTATTTACTTTATAATGTAAACACTAGGAAAAAAGTGGGCGGAGTTTGAGCCCGACCGCTCTGATTGCAGCGCCAAAGACGCACAACACTCTCGGTAACTTGGTGAACTGCAGTCAAACAACAAGGGGGTCAAGCATAATACATTGGTATGTAGGCGACTGTCCAGACCTATACTTCTACGGCCGTGGTTATGACACAAATACATCAAAACAAAAACTCGTCGTAAGTTGTACTCTGTGGAATGCAAACTTAGAGGTCACTAAAGAAGTGCACTGCTAACAACTGCAGCAAAATTATCCATAAATATTCCTTGTAAAGTGAATAACACCCAGGAGTTAATTTCAGCTTCAGTTATCGCCCGATACGTCACCTGTCACATTATGTGAGTCCGTTGAGAAATGATGCATGCTGCGGTATCATAGGTGCAATGTTTTCTCTCATGCAGCTGGACTTCCGGCTACTAACTCATTGCTTCGGGCTACAATCCTGGGGCATACACAACCAAGGACGTAACAAGAGTTTCAATTTTTTTTCGCGCTAATTCTCGTGTTTATTCTACAGGACGTATCAGCACAGGGGTTTCAAACTTTCAAGAGCGATAGAGGACATCCATACGAAGGGCAATCACATAGCAATACATGGTGGGAAACACTTTCCTGCGACACAAAACACAACAAAGAAAGGACACAAATAATTAAGAGAAGAAAACATGTTTATTAATATTATCACAGCAAAAATGCTGCGAAGTCTTTGGCTGATGAGGACGATTTATGTCTCTTCATGTTCTTATTTCTTAGTTTTTTCTGTATTTTGAACAATAAACATCTTGTTTTCTTTTCTTGTTCATGTCCTTTCTTTAGTGTGTTTAGTGTCGTCACAACCGCGCCAGGAAATATATACCGACCATGCATTGCTATGTGATTCCCCATCGTCTGGATGTACTCCTATGTCTTCTGAAAATTAGTAATCGCTGCACTGATACATCCTGCATAAATAGCAACGTACTCTGCTTCCGAGTAGAGTCAACCATGAGTCGGTCTGAAACTTATTGGAAGCTTGAAAACTTAAGGTGGCCGCATAAGGGGTGAGTAGGGGAGTATTTTGCTCTATCGAGGCATAGAAGTTGCAAAGTGGTAAGGCCCTGACATCACAGGTGGTGCCAGAAATGTCGCAGTTGTGACTTTCCCCGCCATCTCAGTTAGTTTCATTTCTGGCCAATAGATGCCATACATGAATTATAGGCTAGTAATTGTTTTATATTCATGTGTACACATTATTTTTTAAAATGCTGTATTTTACATGAGCTATTATGGTATCCAATTTACTTTATTTTAAATATCTTACAAATTGGGAAATAACATTTAACGTTGTAAAATTATTTAGTACTCACTTAATTATGACAGGGATGGTAATCATTTTATTTTATTTAAGTACCAGAAATGGTGTAATATTTTTCATATCAGTGATTGTGTATTCAAACGTTTAACATCAATAGGAACAATAGCAATTCTTGTACTCACATTTCGTCATCATTTTGACATTAAGTGATCACATTGTACATATTTTAACTTTGCGCAAAGGTGCATGAAAGATAAAGAAATGGATCTAGAAGTTTTGAAATAAGGCTGTTCGTGTTATATAAATGTGCTAGGCATGTGCTTTCGAAGGGCTTGCAACGTTGCAATGTGACGTTGCCTGCACGAGATGTTGGCACGTTGCCGGCACCTATCAGGCACGTTTCTGGCACAACAGAGCACGTTGTAGCAACGTCACAATGTTACAGTTTGACGTGTAGGCAACGTTGCCGTACTGTTAGGGGCACGACACAACACGCGCATCGTTGCTCATCCTAGCCTCTAGGCGCAAATCACTGAATTGGCGGTGCAGCATTCACGCCGACCACTCGCTTCTACGAAACTTTCTGTGGCGACCCTGCCATTTCTTGACGTAATATTGAAGTTAATGTACTGCATACGCCTTCACCTCTTAAAAGATTCTGCGCCAAGAACTGCACGCCTATAAGACCGACAGACATGACTGGACGTGGAACGGGCGGAAAGGGCCCGGGGAAAGGTGGCGCCAAGTGTCACAGGGAGGTGCTGCGTGACAACATCCAGGGCATCACCAAGCCTGCTATCCGAAGACTGGCCAGGCGTGGCGGAGTGAAGCGCATCTCTGGACTGATCTACGAGGAGACACGAGGCGTGCTCTAAGTATTCCTTGAAAACGTCATCCGTGATGCAGTCACCTATACCGAGCACGCCAAGAGGAAAACCGTTACCGCAATGGATGTTGCCTACGCCTTGGAGAGGCAGGGAAGAACCCTGTACGGATTCTGAGGCTAAACTGGCCTCTTCGCAATTTTTGACTGCTAGTTAGGATAATATGCTTAAATAAGTAGTGGTGTACCTGAAATGTGTATACACACGTCTAATGTTCTTTGAATGTTATCTCTAAGCAGACACAACTTAGGTACGCACACTGAGCAGGTTTCGAATAATATTGTAACGTACGAGATTCTGCTCAACGTTCAGCGGCCTGGGCGGGCGGCAAATTTAAACCCATGATCCATCATTACTACTGATTTTACGATAGTCATTTTTTTTATCTTAAACGAGAGTATATATCGAAAAACTGTTGGACAGTTTGGTTAAAAACAATGTGTACTAAGCTAACTATTTTTTTCAACAGAAAATAACAATGGTTTCAGCTAATCATGCTATTAAGTAAATTTTCATTAGTAAAATAATTAGCCAAATCCGTATATTTTCTGTCTGCAAAAATTACCATACATAGCAAAACAATTTTTAACAAATCTGTGCAACAATTTTTCGATGCTATCGTTTACGAATAAAAAATAATTATCGTGAAAGAAGTTAGAAATTATGGGTAATGACCTTAACTTCCGTTACTGTTTGAAAGCTTCAAATTGAAGATTTCTCCTTTCCAGGGAGCCCTTGTGACTCAAAAAGGAGAAATCGTCGCCATTTTTAATTTTTGTATTTTGTGTCATTAGTTACATTTTGACCAAATTTGTGGAGCTTTGACCTAACTGTCGCATAGATTATTCATTGTTAGAATTTTAGACAGAAATATATGTTTCACGTTAATGGTGTTACTGTTCTAATCGCAGTTAAGAAAGAACTAAGAATTTCCTAACTTCAAATGTCTGTAACAACGGGAAATACAGATGTATTATGGCTAAAATTCTATCGACATCTATTCTATGTTGCTGTTAGGTTAACGTTCCATAAATTGACCCAAAAGTAAAGTTATGACACAAAATATAAAAATGATTAACATGTTTCTGGTACTGAAGTTCGAAACCTTTGTTTCGCCAAGTAGAGTAGGTTTACCATATAAGTTATTTAACCAAGGCGAAATTGTTTCTCCTATTTACAAATAATTGTTAAGAATATTTGTTTGTCGGAATTATTGTGTCCTTTTATTCTGAAATTCTGATGTTTACTTTGCGAATGTTAAAACAGTAAAAGTGGGTATTTAAATGTTCCTCTGCAGGATATTTAAGGTACCACTAATACGACATGAAAATATATTGTCGTCACTGAATGTTCGATAAGATTGTTTAGACACATGGTTGATACTCTGCCCATACATGGTGCAGACGGCGCCCTTAAGTCACGTGGAAAATTTACATAGTGCATTAATAATTACTACTTTGTCTTTTAAAAAATAATGTGAACGTTTTAACGTATTTAAATAGGGTTTATATTATTCGGGAAGATATTTGATACGTGTAAACGTGCTTATATTGATGAAAACACGTAGTTTCCGAATAAATAACTGCCATAAGATTAACAAGACCTATTGTCAACCTCAGCACCGTATTGCTTCAGTACCTCAAACATAAAAAATATGTTAACTTCCGTTAGTCAGATGTCGTGTGACGACCAGTGAAATGAAGCTCGTCTGTTCTAAGTGCGCCAGATGAACGCGTCGACGTTCTTCAACCACATCAAAAGTAAGCGAAATAGAAAAGTGGTTGCCTTTGATGTTAACCTATTCTGTTGTTTACCGTCTGCATGAGTTTATGTAAACATGGTTCTGGTATCTGAGCGGCTACAGCACGCTGTGCAATGTCTCCTATTGGCCGCTCCTATTTATGATGTGTCCGTTTTAAGATTATGATAGCTGAAGAAGTGAAGAGGTCCTGCGAGCCGATGGAATGAATGAAGTTAAATTAAAGTAGCACTGGAAAAACAGGTGGAAGGAACCTAAGATATACGAGAAAACTCGCTGGCTAACAGCGATGTCCGGCACTATTCCTGCATGTGATTTCCCGTTGGTACGCGATCCCTGATCGCATTGTTGGGACGCGAACATCCTAGCCGTTGCACCAATCACAGCCTCGTACGGATTGATGAATACTTGCCACCATACTGTTAGCTAGTGCCGCCATATAATAATCTGATGCCGCCATATTGTTAGCCAGTGCCGCCATATTGCAAGCCAGTGCTGCCATATTGTTAGCCATTGTTACCATGTTGTTTGACGGTGCCATGACTTTGTTAAACTGTGCCTCAATATTGTTAGCCAGTGCTGCCATACTTTCAGTCAGTGTCACCATGTTGTTAGCCAGTGCTGCCATATTGTAAGTCAGAGTTGCCATAAGTTACTGTTTACCAGTGCTGCCATGTTGTCAGCAAATTTTGCCATGTTGTTGGCCTGTGCCGCCATAATAAGGCTCGTGCCACGCGATTTTACCACATAAGTTGCATTTTCGCTTCTGCCTTTCAGGTATTCTGCGATCTATTACACATACATAAATGGATTAAAACCAATTCAGATATTTATGACAACCGAAGAAAGAAACATTTTTAGCTCAACAATTGCGATCAGTTAGAGTACGGTAAGAAACCCCATCATTGAAATTCGTAAACATCACATATGCTATCAGTCCTCGGTATTTGAACCTAACTTCAAACTCAAGGTTATGATACCAAGATACATTTTTTTAATGTCAAACAAACCAAACGTCATGAATTCTCTTTCTTATCTCTACATAAACATATAGAAATTTTACGTATTCTGAAAAGTTAACTTAGAACTGAAGTAATGTTTGTTAATTACTGTAATTAAAATTTGTCCCCAGACAAAAGCTGGGATGTTCATTAAACAAAGGCCTCGACTGTTTCCTCTCAGAGTTGCTGTCCTTGCGTCAAGTTGTGTGTCGCCGTCTTTAACGACCTCGATGTCAACGAGACGTAAAGCTCGCTTTCCTTAACTTTAAACACCATATTGCATAATTACGTGTCAGTTTTTTGGGGAAACAATTCTCACACCTGGTGGAACAATAAGTGTTGTGTGAACGTATGTCTAAAATGCGTCGTTTCTGCACTGCAATTCACAGTATAAGACCAGAGACCGGGGAAATTTGCAGGTTCGCTGACGAGTAGGCTAGCCTTCAAGAATTTCTGTGTGCTCAAAAAAAAACATCAGCTGTTCATTGGCTGCTCGCTGACACAGTGGTATGAGCCTGCACTTAGTTCAATTTTTATTATTGGCTCAGCGACTTACACGAGGTGTCAAATTATTCAAGCATTAGTTGCGAAAACGACACGAACTTACAGTTAGTGGAGTTTTAGCTTGTGTCTAAAAGAAAACGCGAATTATTCGGGTCCCTATACATGACATACAATGCATAGCACGTGGGTTGAATCACAGACTAAGTAGTAATACAGACGTGGAATGACGTGGCGGCTCATTTGATACGAGCGAACTCACCGCTTATTGACTGCCCGAAGTTGTTGGTATGAGAACCGTGTCTGTTTGGCTCCTGCATGTTACGGCCGTTTTCCTATTGGCCTGGCTGCCGGCTAACAGGACCGGCGCCTTGCACTGATTGCCGCATAGGCACAGAATATTTATGAATACAGAAGTGAAACAGCTGGTAGGCCAGCGAACTCAGTCACACACGCCGTAAATTGGCTTCCCTGGCTAGCAACATGGCGGAATGCGTACCGCCAATCAGCGTGAGGCAGCTGTTCTGATAATCGGCAGCCAGACACGGGGCTGGTATCAACAGCCTCGGGTAGCCAATAAGCGGCGAAGTTCGCCGATGTCAAACGAGCCGCCACGTCATTTCGTGTCTGTATTACTATTCAGTCTGTGCGTAGGGTTTTCTGCCATGCTGCTGACCAGCGAAGCCATTTTGCTGGCGTGTGTGACTGAGTTTTCTGCCATACCGGCTGTTTCACTTCTGTGACAGGATCGTGTTACAGTGGGACGCCATCGCAACTTTTATTAGCCTAGCGAGTCTTATTAAATTTAACGGTACACGTTTGTGCGATGTACGACGTGTGACCTGTTGTAATTTCCTGACCTATGCTCATATAGAATTGTTGGTGCATCTATATGGGAAGATTGTTTTCCCAAAATAATGACATGCAATTGTAAAATAAGCGTTAGCTGAAACTAAATAAGTAGAGAGAACTTCTGAAGAGGAGTCCTCGCAAGGCGCATGGACAGCGTTGCAGAGTGTCACGCGTATTCTTTGTTACGCGAAACAGCTTGACTTATTCATATTACGTTTGTCTACGAAAAGAACACACACTCGAAACTATGCCTCTATGTTTTCAGAAATTCAGCACGCTTGTTAGAAACATGATTTTGGGCCATCACTTAGGGGCTAAAAACGTGTTTTTTTAGACTGCTGTAACTCCGAAAATATTACCTGAATTTGTAAAAGGAAAAAGGAAAACCTTGCACGCCCGTTTGGCGCGCTGCGAATAGAGGCGATATGCTTCCCGTCAAGCGTGGGACACTGGCTCTTATCGCCACGCTGTTCCCACGCGTCAAAGGTAAAAATTCGACACCGGCGAAGACTCCTACCGTGAATAATCCATAGGCAAGCTGCAAAGGTAATTACGGCACGGCTAATGGCAGTAATTTGAAGCTCGGCTCCACCTTTGTACTTAAGCTTGCTGCGGTATTGCTGGACATGAAAGCGACCCGCCTACAGCAGATCTCATACCCTCAAACATTCGCGTCCAGTTTAGATACAATGAGCCGTTTATGACTCTGTGTTTGTGTGTAAATTAGCTCTTGCCCGCGACTTCGTTCACGTGGTTGTCGATTTAATGCTGCTTTGATTTCAGTCTTAGTTCTCAAATTATCTTAAGTAATTCATATAAATACATATTTTTGGTTTAGATATAATTTCAAAAACTAAATTTTTAAAAATTAAAAATTATTGCAAAAATAGTTATTGTTTTTGATGAAGATTTTTTTAAATTTCTTATGAGTAAAAATAATAATACTAATCACAGTATTTAAATTTACGAATTACGGTGATTTTTTTCTCTTATAAAAAAATTTCCGAAACAAAAAAAAAAATAAGCTAATTTTGTGCAACATTATTTTAAGGGTCTTTAATTAGCGTTTTATAAATATATGGCTTGGTGCTAAAAATACCAATGTCATATCAATATATCTTATGGCATCGGCTGTATAACACCAAGCCACAAAAATATTTGTAATTTTTTTTTTTCACTTAATTCTTGGTACATCGTTCTGCCCCCACCCCACCCTTGCACCTTTTTGCCTCCTCCCTTCTCCATGTGTAGAAATTTTTGTTAAAAACCTTCATGGGTGCACGTACAAACCACCAAAATGTCATAGCAATTGAATGAATAGAATATGAACGCACACGTAGACAAGACATTCATGTGTATCATATTTAACGTGTACTACATGCCAGTTTGCCATGTTCTTTACTTCATTGGTTGCGAGAAATCTGTCAAATAAGTGCGGATATCGTCTATCATTTACAGTAAATTAAAATATTTCAATTTTTTTACAATCACCTGTTACGTATAATTACAGTTTTACTGTTACTGCGTCACACAGATTTAAACAAGCTAAACACTTTAAAAAATTAAACAAAATTATTCGAAAGACTCTGTAAAAAATATAGCTTTACTTACCCAAACCAGTCATTTATAAATAGAAATAAGTAAATGCACATAAATGTATAAAATTTTTGCAGTTTTATCTCAAATTATTGTAGGCTACTTAAGTAATCTTGCTTTTCGATCACTCAAATCTCCTAGGAAATATAGTATTGTGTTCCAAAGATAATCATCTCACTTCTATAACTTAGGTTGTAAATATTCCCCTTATCTTGCATTAAACAGTGGAATTATGGTACACGATTATACCAATTTTACGGAATTCATCAGTTGTAAAATGGATCTTCGCATTTGTGCAAATTCTTCGGAATTGCTGTAAGTATTACTTCTGTACAATTATTGCGTCTTTGGTTGTTAACATGCATTTAACATGCAGCTGAGCATTTTACTGCTGTGTTAATGACTTACTGGTCTCAGGAGTAAATGGCTACCGCTGTAAAAATGAGCAAGTTCTCGTGTCTGCAGAGTAACGTAAAACCGCCACTAGCTTATCACGACGAGTTCATTCATTCTGTGTCGTTAAGTTCCACGGTACACGTAGCTCTGTTTCAGTGCAATATTATAATCTAAAAGAGAAAGAGAGACAGCGACATTTTCGTGCTTCTCCTTGCTCCTGATTTCTGTTATTTAAATACACGATCCATAGATTACTTTGTTTAAGTTATTACAAAAATGTTAAACACGATGTAAACTAATTTTACCTTCAATTTAAAATCAGATCCGTTTACAACCTCTTTTATGCTCCCAAATGCCTAGAGTTTTAAATTATTCTCTAAACATGTATTAAAACTGACAATTACTTTATACAAGAACGACTTAGGCCTATATAATTCACGAAAAAAAAAACCGTACGTGAAATGCATTCAACTATCGTGCTGTTTAACATCAGAGTTACATCAAGAGTTTGAAATTTCTCAAGCAACTGAAAGCATGCCTGAAAAATGATTTTCACTAACTTTCAACAATTTATTTTGTTACCCAATTTCGAATATTGGGGTCAAGTAAAATTTTAATATATATATATATATATATATATATATATATATATATATATATATATATATATATATGAATGGCATCAACTGATATATGCTAAACGGATAAATCTCCTTCTTTGTTGTTGATACAAACACATTTTACTCAGGAAAGAATCCAAATATCTTATTAGATGTAATGTAACAGGGCATTATCAATATTACCTGTTGGTTTAATCAAAACTTACAATCAACGAATTAAAAAAAGTACGTATTCACACACAAACCAAACGTAACAGTTGTAACAGAATAAACTAAAGTAGTAAATTACACAACTATATAGTATGTTACTGAACAACACCTACAAACTCCAGCAGGTGATTCCTTAAGAAAAAACAAGTAGAAATTATACTTTGCAATTTTCGCATAAACTTAATATTATGAGAGTAATAAAACTCATATCAAAATTTATAAGCGTATTTCCCCAAAATATCGGAAACTAAATGACTTAAAAAACCAATATTTTCAGCATTGATTAATGCTGTCGGGACCTTCAAACCAACAGCAAAAACAACTTGATACCTTCCACCCTTACGAAAATAATAGGGGTGGCTACTCTTTAATTCCATAAACTATTTAACCGTCAGGATTTTCGAGCAATAGAAGATGTTTTATTGAGAAATGAGACCTGTGTAAAAAAAAAAAGGTCCTCTTGTTGCAACTGTCTAGGACGTACCGTTTACGCTAAAAAAAAAAACTCATCTGAACATTCGCGCAGACATACAGAGCCTAGAGCAAAGTTATTCGTGTTTGGTTTATTAACAGCATGACGAACACAATACCACTTAAGCATGTTTCAGCTGCCTGGGACCTACAATTTTCGTCCACAACTGCTACGATATGTACGCAGAATGCAAGCAACAAATTGATCTGCGACTTTACCAGTATTGTACTTGTTGTTTACTGTGAATTTCCACCATCGTCTGTACGCTACACACATCACATGGGTGTTCGAGGATTGCCTATGCTCTAGGCTCTGTATGTCTGCGCGAATATTCAAGTGTGTTTTGAAGATAAACGATGTCCTAGACAGTTTCAACAAGCGGACCATTTATGTTACACAGGTCTCATTACTCAATAAACCATCTTCAAATGTTCGAAAATCCTGACGGTAAAATAGTTGTATGCAATTATAGAGTAGACACACCTATTATTTTCATAAGGGTGAAAGGTATCAAGATGTATTTGCTGGTGGTTTGGAGGTCCCAAATGAGTTTATAAGTGCTGAAAATAGTTTTTTTTAATGTTATTTAGTTTCCGATATTTTGAGGAAATACGATTATAAATGTTGATATTCAGAGTCTCATTATTCCCTTAATATTAACTATAGGTGAAAAATGCAAAGTATAATTTCTGCTATTTTTTTTTCATAAGGAATCCCATGCCGGAGTTTGTCGATGTTGTTCAGTAACACTCTGTAGAAATAGCAGATCAGGCTAAATAGTTAGGACTATTCCCGGGCTCATATATCACGTGCGAGACATACAAAACATGAAAAAAAATTACACCTTTAACAGGAGAATATAAGCAGACCACGCGATTACTGAGCTAAGTTAGAGACGAAAATGTTAGTGACGAAATAATGTACGATGACATTTAAAATGCATAATGTGGCAACGTAGCACTTAGCCTCTCCTGGGCTCCACAGATATCTTACTTATCTTACTACTGCTGTTCTGGTCTGCATTTTAAGGGTGCAGGTTAAAATCCAGAACAGACCAAACATTATTTTAGTTCACTTGACGTAACAAACATAAACTAATACCTGGACATGGAGCGCAGGAGGGGAATTTCTCCGTGCAGTGTTGCCACATTGTGTATGTAAAATGTCGTCGCACAACATTTTGCCACTTGTTACATTTTCGTCCTTAATTTAACCCAGGATTCTCGTGGTGTGATTATTATGCTGTTGTTTCTGAACAGCCTGTATAGCAATACCCATACCGTATCACCAGAATATTCTAATAGTGTCTGAGCAGGATATATGTTTAAAGTTTTAAATGGAGTGAACAAGTGTAACATACAATCAACTCAGTCAAAATATAAATGCAAGGGGTCAAGTGATGAATTGTGTGCTGGTCATCTTAGCCGTCAACGTTTCGCTAAAATTTCCTTTTTTCCCACAAAAAGTCTAAAATTTTCCCTAAATTTTTTTTTTTACTGAAATATTTCTCTTTATTCCCAACCTCGAAATTCCAAAACGCTCGTTTTTACTGTCTTCTCAAAGCGGGCAAATGACATATTTCTTGCGCAGCTAATTGAGGTGAACACTAAGTGGCCATATTAAAAATCAGTCGATTATTTTTTTTCAATTAAACAATAGTTTTTGGTTATAATTATATATACATATTTCATAAATACATTTTGAATCCAGCCTTATACTTAAATGCGTATTAAAATATTATTTTTCAGCTTAGTTACCCATCGTATCCGTAACAATTAAAATCACCCAATATAATTATTAAAAACATTTTAATTAATTAGAAATAAATATATTATTATAATATTTTGTTCTATATTTTAACATTTAATCGTAAATACCAACATTAAAATGTATTACTTCAGTCCCACTCCCATCTTAGCTATATTCTATCGAATTCCAATAAATTATATTAAATATATTTTAATCTAAACTATTTAACAAACATTGAATATTATCAATTATATAATACATGTGAGGTATTTTACTATAGACTACAAACACAATACCGTCTATCTTACCAACTTAGCTATACTCTGTGACGGTCCTATTTTATTGATACTTTTATATATATAAATTAATGCAGTTTAGGTTAATTATGATGATTGATTGTAATGAAGGGGCCTTTATTGTCATATGTAACATATTGTCATCCATTTTAACTTCAGTATTGATTGTGAGGGGTCTGTGGGACCCTATGATAGGCCAGTATAAAACACTATAAAATATGAATATT